>JADNYI010000333.1:0-36768 GCA_015501065.1 Infundibulicybe gibba | reverse complement strand
AGTCCTGTAGCCTCATTATTATTTCATGGGGAAATTCCAGCTGTGCACGTTATAATGTACCACCATGTCTGCCATAGCTTGGGGAATTATAATGTGCACTCAGAATACTGCAAGCAAATGGCAATTATTGCTTCTAATAATAATACATACATGGCTGGACACATTATAATGAGGGGGGTCCTAGGGGACCATTATTATTTGAGCTGCTTCTTTTTGACATCCCATCAACATCTGGACTTCCTTTGACATCTCATCATTCCCCAGACTTCTTTTGGGTCCCATCATAATTAAATATCATATCCCAAACCAATATGCTTATTTTATTGGGATAACATATGGATGTTTTGCCCACAGAACATCATCCTCCCTACTAAATACCAATATAAACACACAAAACCTAGTATATAGCACCCATGAAACCATCTACTGCTTCTGGGAAGTAAGCAGAGTATATATTATAAAAGTCAGATGAAACTGTATTTGGCTTGAGCTTGGAGTTAGTCTGGCCTATGATTATCTTGAGAGTCTTGGGTACTGGGTTCACCCACTGCCAAAATAATTTAATGTGGGCCCCATGGGAGATGAATAAGTGACCCATGACCCTCATAGAATATGCTAAACCTTTTATAAGCTTATTGGTTTGTGTATTGTCTCAGGAAGGGGGTTATCTGGGGATGGGTGGTTTGTGCGGAAGCCATTTCTCCACGTAATAGGATTAAGCAGGGGCGGATCGAAAGCGGCTTAGAATCGCTTTTAAACGCGTCCCTTACCGCTAGAATCCGCCGGTTCAGTAATTTTATATAACAAAAACGGTCCAAATGCATCTTTATTTTAAAATCGCTCGATCCTAGCCACTTCTCCACGGAATTGCTCGAAAATTAGCGCGTTTTTGAGCGCATTGTATACGCTTTCTAACGCGTCCCTGCACGCAAAGATCCGCTAGGGGCGGGAGAACCCGACCCCTGGAGGGCAGGCTGGGGCGGGCAATGCTGGAATTTGATCGGATTACTAATGGGCGGGTCAGGGTCCGCTCCTAATGCGGGCATACTACCAATCCTGCTGATAATTCAATCATTATAATTCATCCCTAGTGTACATTATAATTTGCCCTAGCTATGGTAGAGATGCAGACACATTATAACAGGCACGGCTGGAATTCCCCTGCAACATTATAATGGGGCTACATGGATACCTCGTAGGTTCCTATATATAGGGCTCGAATACGAGTCCAGCCACAGCTAATTCAAACATCCAGTGCCAGGTCTCGATAGTGGTGCACTTGGTAGGATGTACCGCTGGGTGAGAGGCATTTGTCAAGACGAGTGTCGCAGGCCTGCGGCGTTGCAATATTGAACGTTTAGTAAACCCCATCCCCCGCCCGCCGGTCAAGGGTGGGAAAAACCCAATATATGTAGCTGGACCCAATGCAACTTCAAGTACTTACAGCCAATTCCGAAAACCTTGACACTCGCACGATTTTTTGTTCTCCATCAGCAATATAATAAATTAGCTTTGTCATCAGATCATTGCTCGATTTGGTGGGGTTGAGATTATCAGAGATCTGTGGCCTTGTCCTTCGACACCATGGTTTTCTGCCAGATCAGCACTGACATCAAGAATCGAGCCCTCTGGCTCCTTGAAAATGATTACCTTACCGAAGATGTCTGCGAGATTCTTGGAGTTTCACGGAGCAGTCTATTTCGATGGAAAAGTAATAAGGCCACTCATGGCGATGTCATCCCACCGCGTTCATTTACACAAGGCCGTCCACGAACTCTCCACTCTGATCAAACACATGACCTCCTGACCATGCTTGCAGATGCACCCGAAATGTATCTTGACGAAATCCAGGACTGGATTGTTGTTACTCAGGACATGAATATCTCAAAGACAGCACTGCATGTTCTCATCGCAGACGCTGGCCTGACATACAAACAGCTCAGGAAGGCAGCTGTAGAATGTTGATATGCTGCGAGGCTTGTGGCCAAAACCAACCACAAAACCAACACATAACACAAGTACCTAGATAAGGTCTTGTGGATGCGAGTGTTGTCCGAAATCAGAGAGACTTCCTAGCCCAACTGTGGCGAGATCAACGTGAGGGCTCTGCCCTAAAGGAGTGTTGCATGCGAAGCATGCGAAATGCGAACTAAATGGTGAAGACTTTTCTTGTTGATCATGGTGGCTACCGAGCTCTCTAAATATCGGAGCTAAACGGCCATGAGGTACAGTAAATAGGTAAGTAAACTATGTAATGGAATGCGATCCGAGCGGGGAGTGATGCGATAAGGATGCGAAGACTACCACTAGAATCAGAATTGAGACGCGATCTCGACGCGTTCGGAGCGGAATGGGTGCGATCAGTGCTGTGCGAATGCGATATGTGCGCCTAAAGCGCCCAATATCAGTATGAGATGTGAGCTGCGAACCCATAAGCGCGCGGCGCGCTTATCAACGTGATGAGGAGAGACGCCAGAGCTGGCGTGAGTTTGTTCGGAGCACACTTGTGGCCTCTATGATCATTGCGGTAGACGAATCAAGCAAGGATGATTGTACAATCTTTCGCAGACGAGGTCGCGCGCCCAGTGGCCAACGCGCAACAATTGACGCGAATTTTGTACGAGGGGATCGCTACAGCATTCTTGCCGCAATCAGCACTGATGGCTATGTTGGCACCCATGTTTTTCCTGCATCAGGAAAACCCATTCCAGCCATATACCCACATTTACTGATATTTACTGATAAATACCGATATTTAGCAATGCTGGCTATTTACCACCAAACGACTCCTCAGCTTTTATTTACCTGGCTCTTATCTATGCAGCAATATTTTCCCTACTTTTAGCAGCATTATATCATTGTATATTTACCAGTATGTCCTAGTTATCATATCCTCTTACAAGTCAAATGTCCGAAATATCAATCAAAGATCATGATTCATTGTTGTCTATGTAAGTAACAGGTAAATTACTATCTATTCTACAGCATAGCATAAAGATCTAGGGCTACACTCTCGGCTGGCAGACATGATGATACTCATACAGGTGTTGGAATGAGGGATGGGCGCGCGACGGCACCGGCTGTGAGGCGATGTGACGAGTTGCGAAGAGGCTGGGGATTCGACGAACGTGGCCGTGACACAAATAGACGGCAGCTGGTTTGCTAGACGGGAGCGCAAGGTCACTCGCGGTGGTGTGCTGCGCAATGTGGGCATGGTAGTGAGCGGGGAGTGCGAGAGGAGGCATTAGACTAACAAACATAGGAATAGTGGTATAACATACCATGATTGGAAGGGATGGGCGCGACGGCGCCAGCTGCAATGCGGCAGCAGCGGGTGATGGCAAGACGAGACGGGGGTGAGCTGGACCTGAGATGGGATACACGCTCGGAGGTGACAAGTTGGAGATGAGAGGAGAGCTGCAAAATGGGCATCAGTGCCAACGAACGTAAGAGAATAAGGGTAATGCTTACCTGGGTGGAACAATGACAATGATGGAGTGGTTGGTGGGTGACGTGGCGATGGGTTATGGTGGCACTTGTGGTGCCCAATGCAGATGTGACAGTGCTTGAGGGTGCTGAGCTGGATGGGGCACGACAGCGGGTGGCAGTCGAGGCCAGTGGGCGCGTAATGAGGCTTGTAGCGCTCAGGAGCGGCGGGGACACAACGAGAGGGGGGAGTGTTAAAGCAGATGAATGAGAGCATGTAGCAGAGCTTACCTGTGAGAATGCGAGAGGGCATGTGATGCGGGTTGCGTTGGGTCCAAAAGAGCGGCAGGGGGCATGACAAACAATGCCAGCGAGGGTCCGTGGATGACGTGGGGTGAGCAAAGGAGGGTACACGTTGCCAAAAGAAAAAACAAGCAACGATGTGCTGTGTTTGGCATTGACCTCGGCTGAGATTGAACGGACTTGTAAGATTTTTGACTCTCCTCAATTTATCACTGGATACTGCTGGATATCCTTGGATATTCCAAGTAAATAAATGCCGGGGCTGTGTATATTACTATTTAGCATAGGATAGTATTTGCTGGTATGTATCCCACATTTACTTGTAAATAGCTGTAGAATATGCTTCCCCAATGATTTGCAAAGAATTATTGGATTTTATCGGAATACTCAGGAATATCATGAATCTTGATAAATTAAATCTATTTGCCAGATTCAGGTTTTCCTGATGTGGCTCGGTCAAGAGTAATGATTTTTTTGAGTTTATTGTGGAGGATATTGTGAGTAATGCTCAAGTTGTACTACAACTGGTTGATTACTTATGAAGAGAACCAGTTACCTCAGATGAGACCATTCCCCAGGATCGCAGTGTTCTCATTCTTGACAATTGCGCAATCCACAAGAGTGAGATGTTACGTGAGATAATCGAAGCACAAAGTATGTGTATTTAGACATACCTTGCTCAAGACTCATACTTGTATAGATTGTGTGCTCCTCTTCCTTCCTCCATACTCTCCGGATTTCAATCCCATTGAAGAAAGCTTCAGCTCAGGTAGTTTGCAATTTTGGCTAACAAGTTACAACACTCGACTAACTTGTGTTACCCTGACAGTCAAGGCTTGGATTTGACGAAACTGGCACCGCATGATGGACAGCGACACACCTGAACTTGACCTGCTTGAAGCATGTGCTCATGTAACAGGCGAGATGGCCAAAGGTTGGTTCTGTCACTCAGGATATTTGTAGGGCTCCATTGTACATTGAAGGTTGAATATATTATGATGGCTACTGAGGGTACAGAATAGTGTGTACGGATCAAGAACCATGAATACGCTACGCAGAGATGTCAAATGAGTGGAGGTTCGTAGATAGTAAGATCAAGATGAATAATAGATAACAACGAGAGATGCTGCCCAATGAATACGTATGAAGACTAAACCTTTCCAATGAGTAGCATCAAGTTGAGTAAGGTTATCTCCAACCTGAAAGCCTAGTTGTTCTAAGCGCCCCTTGACAGTGTCGTCAAGGCTGTACATCGTGCAAAACTCTTCAAGTGATCCACCATCAGGTGCAAGGGATGAGGGAGGTCCCTATCAGGTGAGCTAGGTGTCGAGGGATGGTGGATATGGCCTGGAGTCAGTGGGATGTGATGGCTATGGTGGCTGGGGGTTGAGGGAGCACCCCAGGGGTGTCCATGATAAGGAGGGTATGGTTGTGGTTGCGGTGGATGAAAGGAGGGCCATTTGGGGATATACATAGGGATATGCGTACGGAGTGTTTGGGAAGGGTGGGTAGGCCATACCGAATGGTCCTGGGAATTGGTTTTGAGGCGGTGTTGCAGGTTGAAGCCCAGCAGGCTGTGCATGAACTGTGGGGTTAGCAACAGGTATTGATGGAGGAGCTGTGGCGGGAGCCAGAGCGCTCGAAGGAACCTTGAGCGCATCATCCTTCTTGAAAAAGTTTGAGCCGACTGGCGGTGCGAGCATGGTTGCTGTTCCGCTCCGCTATGGCCCAGTTAGACATGAAATAGATAGATGATATTTGACATACCTTTTTGGCGGCCCATGCTAACTTCCGTGTTCGCGTTAGCTCAAAGTGTAGATCAGAGGGTCGATGATGTATGCATTCCTTGTCAGGGTGGATTGGGCAAGCGCCAACGGGATACTTGGCCTCAATTTCGGTAACAATGTCTGCTAGCTGGTTATCCAAAGAAGGCTATATAGACGGAATAAATATTGAACCAAAAGATAGATAATATAGAGAATAACTCACCTGCTTGCGTTTTCGACTGCCGTCATCATCTGAATCAATGAGCTCATCGGGCTCGGCGGCCTGTGCGGATGAGCTCCCAGCACTGGCACCAGCCTGAGACCACGGCTAGGCATGTGGATGAGTAAACTTAGGCAAGAATGAAGAGAGCGGGCTGACCATTGAGGGGTTGGAAGGTTTTCGAGCTGGCTCAGCCATGCGGATAATGATGTATGCAGCTGAAGCCCCGCGCGGAGGTGTCTTGAGCTGCTTGAGCAATGATCTATATGCAGTGTTAGAACGAAGGGGCAGCCATTGGGAGTTGGTAGGCTTCAGCCACCGCCATTCCATGCTACTTCGATCAAGCATAGTTGGCTCAGTCTCCAGAAGCTCAGCGAGGATCTCCAAAAGCTCGTCCCAGGCATTTCCTGTTGTTGACGTGACAGGGCCATGTGTGGAGGGCTCGACCTTCTGGACCTTCTTTTTACCACGTCCACTGGGGAGTTTCTTGTCGGGCCTGGTGACCCAAACCAGAATCTCGAATTCAGTTGAAGCTTCGGATGGGGTGCCAGTATCAGGAAGAGAGGAAGGTGGTGGTGTATGTAGAGAAGGGGGTGGGTTGACAGCCGAGGGTGCACGTCGTGGTCCAATGCGCAAGGTTAGTCGTGATGAAGACTGCGAGGGGATGACAGGAGTGTGGGGAGGTCCAATAGGTGTGGCATCTGGAGGCGTGTATGTTGATGGTGCACCGACAAGTTGCAACGAAGACTGTAAAGGGATGATGGGGGTATGGGGAGGTCCAATCAGTGTGGCATTTGGAGGAGTGCGTCTTGACGGTGCGCCAACGAGTCTCGCACCTAGATGCTCATGAGATTCCAAGTTCTAACTTGATAAATAGAAGGAGTTACGTACCATATACTTCGACTTCCAATTCACTCAGTGTCGGGCTTGGGGGTGGCCGAGGCAATGGAACTGGATCGGTGACCTCAAGTATTTCATACTCGGGTGGGTTTTCATAGGTGGGAGGTGGGGAGCCCACGGGTATACTGGGATACATAAAGATTGTAAGGACTGCAAACGTGAAAAAAGTGGGAGGAAGACTTACATGGCTCAAGCTAAGGCTCAGCATGGGTAGATCCGTGGGTGATCCGGATCCGTACTCGTGGGTATTTGGTCACACAAGGTCACTACCCAGATCTGCGGGTAGCTTAGTCAGCAAGTACTTGTACTCATGGGTATTTTTTGGCAAGTACCTACAACTCAGTAAGTACTTGTCACAGATCCTGATTACTCATGGATTACTCATGATCACTCACAGGTCACAGGTCATTTGTCAGCAATTAGTCATCAGGGACAGGTATTTCACAAGTACTTATGGGTATTTACAAGGATTTTGTTGGTTTAGAATGGAATTTGAGTCTGTATGTACTGTGGGAACTATACTTTAAGGGTCCTTGAGGGTCTGGTGTGAGTCACAAGTACCTGTCACAGGTACCTGCAATGTCCAAATGCTTGACTCAGATCCACAAGTAAATAGATCCATGAGTACAAGTACCTGTTTAGGCCAATACTTGCAAGTATTCCCACGGGTCTACCCGCAGGTACCCGCGGGTAACCCGTGCTCATGCTGAGCCTTAGCTCAAGCCAACATGGTTATGCGAGAGGAGGAGATTGTCGATCTTGTCTCGCCCAATTGGGACTCTGGCGCGCCTAGCCGAGCTAACATAAGCTAATTTATTATATTGCTGATGAAGAACAAAAAAACCGCAGTGTCAAGGTTTTCGGAATTGGCTGTAATTTGAACATCCAGTTCTTGCTTATACTGTACCATTTCATTCAATTCGGCAGTCACAGGTCACAGGGCTTCTAAATTTGCTGAAATATTGCGCTTGTCCCGCGTCACAACCAGGTGGGCCGAAAGCGCCAGCTGGTTACATAATTTTTTTGTCACGAATTCCCGGCTTTAGATCCAAATGTGCGCCGGTTTTGGTCGTTTGGGCAGGCCAAATGGCTGAAAAATTTTGGCGGTCACAGGTCACAGCGAGGTCGGCTGAATTCAAAATTTCGGTGGCGCCATCACAGGTCACACCCCGCGCCGAATTGAACGACATGGTACAGTACTCTACACTATCAATTTTCCACGCCCTTCAACTAGATCAAAACACCGCTGGTCCATCTCGCCTTGCGAGTTAAGATTTTTGCAGTGTAGTACGGATCTTGGGTCATTCAACAGCAGAATTGGATATTATGCCTAATCGGCATAAACCCCTTCGTGAGCCTGCTGCCTACCTTTTTCTGCCAGTTTCCATTACCATCCTCAGCGCCTAACAGTGACATCAAGGAATCCCTCGAATTTTATTTCCAACTAGGCTTGAGCGACGTTGGTATAGCCTCTCAGATGAAGGACCACTACGACGCGTCTACATACGGGCTAAGGTACTTTTGCTCACTCCTCCCTCCTTGTTTTGACATGAGCCGATGCAGTGTGATGAGTGTCAAACGGCTCCGAAAAAAGTGGGGTTGGGGAGCACCTGGAAACAGAAACACAGTCTCGAGTCCATCATAGGAGAAAAACAGGACATCCGCAAGCAATACCCGAACCGCGGCGCAGAGATGATCCGGGAACATTTGCGGATAGAATTCGGGATGCGGGTGACGCTGTGAGTACGATATAGAGCCAACCACAATAAGTGTTGAGTCTGACATGCTGTACAGGCCTCTCATCAACCGCTACCTGAAGAAGAATGAACCTGATGCACCCAAGATCCGTACTGGCCAATTCCCCAAGAGAGGATATTGCCGGGCTGCTGGGGTGAACGAAATTTGGGCGCAAGATTAACATGATGTTGGCAAGCCAATTGAAAAGTATGTCAGTTCCTCACTAGAACGATTATCATGCAGATCAACTCTCCCATCTAGTCTTCCGTTGGCTGGCCATACCATGGATACAGAGCGAGCTTGATAAATGGGTCAGCGTGCAGAATCGCTCGGCTGTGCGCGGTAAGGAAACCTTGCTGCACGGCATTCCCGAGTTGATACGACACAAGCCAGAGAAATTTGGTGCTGTTGATTTCATGATAATGAACTCGCCCCCCATTTTCAGCACTTTCTGGCTCATAGACGGATAGATCCCCATTCCACCTGAAGTTCTCTGTCGCCTCGAGGACGAGTATGCACCACGTCACCATCCAGTGTTCCAGCTCATACCGGCCATCTTCACCAACCAAGCAGCAGCATTCTAGACGTTTACCGGGGCGTTTTACAATGTTTCCACGATTCTTACGGTCCTGGTGATGACCCATTGGCCTCAACTTTTTCTCCACATCTTGATGCACTGGGGCAAGCTGCAAAAGTGGACATTGTTTGTTGGCCGGGTTGATGGAATTGCGCCAGCCTGAGTGATCGATGGAGGCGGTCGTAGGCCTCAATATGTAGGCAGAACGATCGTCTCCCACCGTTTTAGTCTGTCCACGTGCTGCCTAGGTTGGGGTCATAGAGCGGTTCCGATGCTTCATACTCGCAGCGGCGACCGCTCGGGAAACGCGGTGCATATACTGACATGCATGAATTCTCGCGCTTACACCTACCCCGCATTGTTTGCACAGACGATGAATATATTATAATTGACAAATGATGGTGTTCGGGTCTGCTATGTTCACTGCATGTCCAAATGGAGGCAGGAGCGACAGGACACGTCGGAGCGACTGTACGATGCTTTGTCGTACACGACCCAGGGAGGGAGGTCACGTTTTCTTCTAGAGCGGTTCGTGTCAGACTGAGCGTGATACTGAAGTCCGTGGATGTGGAGCCTGCTGTGGCAGGCTGGGCGCACCGCACTGCAAGATCAGAGGGTACGACTACGCGCCCCATACGCCCAGCAACATATGCGACATATAGGGTCCTTTTTTGTTCGGAATGCAATCACAGCTCATGCAATGGATATTCATTCAAACGTGGTATACACGCGATCCGAATTGACTGACCAGTTCCATACGATTGCATCCGGAACCCCGACACAGTAGCATGGGACTGGTCAGCCGATTGGCCCACTTGAGTGTAAGAATCTCTTACACCACATCAAGTTCCCACGTATTCACAAACAGGACCTTGGCGTAGCCTCACCGTCAACGGAATCGCGACGATTACATCGATATCGCGGGTGAGTGATGAATCTGCGGCATCATGAGGCAGAGACTGCACTCACCAAGATGTAGACGCCCCAGCATTGCTTAGCCTGAGGTGCCACCAACAGAGAAATAGGGTGCGGCGCTGGTTGAAATGACTACGTATGAGTACTTGAGTGCGAAGGCGTAGGGGCGGCGACCGGTCCCCCAGATGGTCGTCAATCTCGTTGATCTCTACAAGATCGGGAAAGGCAGCTACCAGCGTATGGAGGTCGCGGGAATCTAAGAGCGAGATCGAGGTCACGGAGGTGGGGAAGGGGGGGAAGAAACTTTAGGAATGATCATTGAAGCTGAAGCGCTGAAGTCATGTGGGAGGAGTGTTGGAATGCAAGCTCACTCAGTATTTAGACTTAGAATAATTTTCGCATTACTGATTACATAAGCGCGTCCAGTCTTTTACATTCGAGGATTGTTCCTCATACAACACAATAATACCTATACCTATCTAATAATATCTAATACCCCCCATCTGCCTCATCCACTGCCAACAAGGAGCTCACATCAGCAAAACATGGTTTTGACTAAATGTGACTATTTTGGACCTATTTTGACTAAAATAAGTCCTCAAGTCAATTAAGTATTCGGGACGATTGGCCTTAGAATAAGTTTATTGACTTATTGGATAGACAGCAAAAGTTGGTAATTAGGCACGGAAGGAAAAAAGACGGCTACTCATACTAAGTCAAAAAGTCACAAAATAGTAGGCGCGAAATTCAACCGTTTGGACCAGAAATGAATATATTAATAGTGGTGCTACGATTACAGAGGACTAAAGGACAAGGGAAAGCATAGGCATCACCTACCTCATACCTACCTTATCCCCCTGCTGGCCAATCCTCCGTCATCACCTACTGTCGGATAATTGGAGTACCGATGCTGGAATGCAGGTCTACAGATCAGAGATCAATCAGATAGCAGGGTTAGGTGACCCTGACACTGTGGTAGTTAACCAGGTAGATACTGTTGTATTCCAGTAGAGAACTACTCTACAGGGATACATGATATATATACTACATAACAGTGGCTGTGTAGCTACTGTATATGTATCGTGAGACTGAGTTAATCATAATGGTGAATGATGATGGCATAATGGTGTGATATGGCGCAATCTGATCAGGTGATATCTCAACACCTACATCTCCTGTTGCAGCATCTGTGTCCATGGGCCTGGGCTGCAATTTCCGAAACCGCTATGGTGCGGTTCACCAAATAGCCGCCACTTTTGTGCAACCAGTTTAGCACATGCAAAAATCCTTATTTTTCTTATTCCTCTTGTAAAAAGCATCTATTCAACGAGTAGAACAATCTCCCAAGACGGTTTATCAATATCTTCAAAACTGACTGAGTTATATTTTTTTGCCCAGTCAATTTGGCGCACTTAAGCGCCCACCACCAGAATTAGTCCATAGCGTTTGCTACTGCCTCCGGAATGCGCCTGTGTGATCTGTAATTGGCTGAGCTGAACTTCCGGACCTGTATTTGTGCTGTGGTAGCATTGAGACCAGTTCGGTATGCCTCAATCCAACGATGTGTGCGATGCTCCCATCTCCATATGGTCTGAATTGGGACAGATTCCATGGCTTTTGGGATATTCTCCTTCAATGTATCAAATGTATAATCGCAGTTCTCGCGAAGACACTTCTTCACTGCCCCCCAGAAGAATTCAATAAAGTTGATTTCACAGTGAAACTTCGGGAGGAATATGCAGAGGTGGCCAGCCTCTTCAATCACTTCCTGAACAAGTGACCGTTGTTCACAAAAGTCAGGCTGACATTCAAGGATTGCTTTTCCACAGCAAGATTCAGAACTGCATTTCTTGCACTTCCCATGAAGGCCAACCGTCCAGAGGCCACGCTCGGAGAGGACTGCTTTGATCCCTTTGGCTTCATTGGGAAATTTTGGATGATCGGGTGAGAAGACCATGGGCTGCATGATTTTTTGACCATTGTGCATGAACCAGCCATCTCGCATGTGAGCCTGCTTCCCACCTGGATTGAGTTCATCCGTGAAACCAGCAATGCACTTTCTGAGTATGCTGAATGACCTTGAGAATTGTCAACCATGATGAGAGCCTGAAAGCCTGCATCAGGAAAAACTACATTTCATAATTACACATAATAGTCATAATACTGATAATCATGTCAAAGTCATGACTAATTACCGAAACTCGGGCCATAACCGGCCGGTCATTAAAAATGGCTAATGACAGCTAATGACTGGCTAATAACCTGCTAAGAAACCCAAATTTTTTGATAATTGACGCTAATTAGCAGTCAATTATCGTTCACTGACACAACTCAAAGTCCCCAAATTTTGAACTTTTTCATACGGGCGGCCTGAGCCGCCACTCACCTTCATTTGTCGACACCTGAGAAGTTCTCAGTTCCAGGAGCGTGGGGAGGCCGAAGCCTGGACAGTGGATTGGCTTCGACGGGATTAATTATTGACAAATTAAATATACAACAGCGCATCGCCGCCGTCGCGGGTCCTCGACCATCTTTCGCAGCCCATTAACCTACTGTATGATCCACACCATCTGCCCGTCTCCCAATGCAACCACTTCGCCCACGCCACGCGTCGTCATCTCACGATTTCCGGATGCTGTCGGTTTGTCCAGAGTGCAACGCTGTTGTCTTGGAGCGGTGAAGAGCGGTTGAGTATCTATTGAGACATAGGCATCCCGAATGTTACACGGGAGCAGGAGCATGAACGGGGCCACGAGTGTATGGGCATAGTACTATCACTGTAAGAGTGTCAGTAGTGGATGTGAGGGATGAATTATATTACCTTGCGCCCCTTTTCCACTAACCGCTCTCAAACCCGCGAACCTCCTAAGAATAAACATGCTACTGGCGGAGATGTGGCAAACACAAAACCTGCCGATCCTGCGTTATCAACGCTGTCCTGTCAAACGATCCAATACGCGAGCAACAGGGGAGGGAGGGGCCGGCTCGTCAGTCAAGAGATTGTGCATGACCGAGAAAATGTCGCAGCGCGTTAGAAATGGGGGCAGGGAGATGACGCGTGGGGATGACGCATGGGGTAGTTGCGTTGAGGAATATGTTCTATGTTAAGTAGATACGCATATGTTTGGCTAAGTGTGAGGATACGAACCATACCCTGCGGCTTGATCAAACGCGCTTCATAAATTCTAAGGCGAGCAGCGAGTGGCATTGGACGGCGGCGGTGTAGGTGGAAGCATAGTCGACAGTGAGGTGATCAGACTCAGGAGTGGAGGCGAGGATTGGGAAGTGGTATTGGCACTGTTGGCGTGGCTATTGTCACCTCGCTGGCTGGCCTTTGGAACGGGCGACGTAGGAGCCGGCATACTGTGGGTCGCAGGGTTGACTTGCTGTTCTCCGGGCTGTTCTATCATGTCCCCTGGTGCTGAGATGCTGCCGCGTTCACCGCCCTCGAGTGCAGCCATACCGTCCAATATCGAAAGTTCCACCACCGAGATCATAGACAGCAATGACCGACGAATCAAGGCGACCGAGACCGTACGCGAGAGCAGCAGTAGTGGGCTCGTTGATAACCCGTAGAACTTCAAGGCCGGCAATTTGGCCAGCATCTTTTGTCGCTGAGCATCGTTGAAGTAGGCCAGTACGGTAACAACGGCATGGCTGAAGAGAAAGAACAATTAAGAGTCGATCTCGGTTGTATGAGTCAACACTTACTTGACTTTCTTGTTGAGGAATTGCTCCGCAGTCTCCTTCATCTTTACCAACGCCATGACTGGTACGCGAACACTCGAGGGAGGGGAGGGGGCTGGTGAATGTGAGGCTGGATTGTAGTCAAGAGGTTGCGCATGGTCGGGAAACCTAGATAAGTTGTTGATGTTGCTGATGTTGCGGCGCATCGATCTATCGGGGCGAGCGGGAATGAGGGCAAGGAGATGGCGCGGGCCCTTTGAGCGGAGTAGAAGATACGGGGCGATGTGGAGGCGACATACAGACCGAAGCACTGTAGTTTGCAGTGTTGGGCTATTGCTTCATTTGCCCCTTGTCTGCGAGCATATGGGCGTGGTAGTATAGTTGTAGGAATGTTAGTAATAGACACAAGAGGAAATAAATTACATCACCTTGCGGCCCTTTCCCATTAGTGACTCTCAAACCCGCGAACCTCCTAAGAATAGACATGCTACTGGGAGAGGCGGAACAAGCACAAAACGCGCCGATCTTGCGCTATGAGTGCTGTCCCACCAAACGATTCAGTATGCGGACATTCGAGGGAGGGGAGGGCTGGTGAATGTGAGACCAGCTCGTGCTAATGTTGCGGCGCATCGGTCTATCGGCGAGCGGGAATGAGTGTTTGGAGATGGCGCGGACCCTTTGGGCGAAGAAGACGAGCCGGAGCAGGAAACACGGAGCGATGTGGGGACGACGTACAGTCCGAAGCGCTGTAGGTTGCGGTGTTGGCCCATCGCTTTGTTCGCTTGTCGTCTTCCGGTGCCGCGGTGTCGCCGACGTGGTCGTCATCCGATCTGAGCGTCCTGATGCGATGTGGGGACGGGACGTGAGCGAATGCGAGGGGAGTCGTGGGCCAGGCCATACAGAGGCTGTGCGCATTTGGGGTGCGGCGGTAGCCTATGCGTGTGCAGACACCGTGCAGGGAGGTGGCGGATGCATGGTGTGATCTGGGGGGTGGTGAGTGAACTGAGAACGGACGAGGGATTCGTCGACTTACTCGTCCAATCGCAGCTCCAAGCTCGATTAGATCATTGATAACGGGCCTGAAAACATTTGTGTCGTACGGCGTTTGCGGCGAGCGGGAATAAGTGCAAGGAGATGGCGTGGGCCCTTTGGGCGAAGTAGACGAGCTGGAGCGGAGACACGGGGCGATGTGGGGAAGAAGTACAGGCTGAGGCGCTGTAGGTCGTGGTGTTGGCCCATCAGTTCGTTTGCTCGTCGTCTTCCAGTGCCGGGGTGTCACTGACGTGGCCGTCATCCGATCTGGGTATCCTGATGCGATGTGGGAACGGGGGTGTGAGCGAATGCGAGGGCCGTATAGATGCCATTCGGCGGCGGTAGGCCTACGCGTGTGCAGACGCCATGCAGGGAGGTGGGCAGATGCTCCAAGCTCAATTAGATCTATTAGGTGTTGATGACGGGCCTGAGAACATTTGTGTGTCGTACGGCGCACTGTGCGCCGTGTCAGTCTATCACGGTGGGCGCAGCTGAGGACTTAGAAGAAAAAGAAAGGAATTGTGATCATGTGACGAAGAAGCGCGTGACCATGTTCAAACTTCAGCCGACATCGCGTTCTCCTGGACGTACTGCAAGTTATTGACGCCGCCAAGTTCCAACAGCTCCCGGCGAGGCAACACCCCTTCCTCTGCCGCTACCTCTGCGTTCGCCGCCCCGCCATCCTCGACGACTGCACCAGCAAGCAAAATACCAGCGCGGACCGTGCATGCGCTCGCCATAACGCCTTCGGCTTTTGCTCAATAGCTGGCACCATAGAAGCGGGCCGCCGTAACCTCCAGTACGTTACCCATCCCTCCCTTTCCTTGTTATGGGTTGACAGGGAAAACTCGCTGATAGGCTTCTCATTTGGCGCTGACACGCATGCACACCCCTTCAGGGCATGTGCCCGCCCTCACTTGCAGCTGTGCTGCACGCTTTTGACAACTTGTGGTACGGCTGCCCCTCATCCGCTCGCACGCTCACTGATACAACCCCAGCTAGCACCAGTTCATTTGCGCCCTCCCCTACCGATGTGGCACTAGCGCCCAACCACCACCGTCATGCCCTCGCGATGCCACCCCACCCTCAGCTGGTGGCTTGACGGGCGGAGTCCCCAATGCCACCACCGTCACGACTGTGCTCACAGCTAAAGCGACCAGCCACCCGAGGCCTTTGCCATCGCCGCCAACCGCCAGCTCCAGTGCTCCTGCAACTGACTCAAGCTCTAGGCGCCTCTGGCAGGGCGACCACCCCTGGTACGTATACCCTAATCCCTGGACCACATGTGCGCTCATTATGATGCCTTGAGACTTTGACACAACAGATAGCAAGAAAACGGGCCGCCGCAATCCCTGGTATGTCACCCCATCGCTCCTCCGCTAACACTTCTCCACCCCATAGCAGAGCTTCCGCTTCGGAGCACAATGTCCCCAGGGTGCTGCATATGAGTGGCGCGGGCACTCGCTCCAGCGCCTTCAGGCTTTTACCCAGCAGCTCGCGAGAAACGGGCTGCTGTGACCCCAGTATGTTGCCTCCTCCTTTCTCTGCTAACGCTTCTCCGCCCCGCAGCTGCATCTCTCCCTCCAAGCACAATGCCCTGGATTCCCAGTCACCAGGGCACCGCGAGTTGCCCCACACCTGTCCCCACTGCGTCGCCCTGCCCCCGCCATCCATACACTCGCAAGCACAACACCAGCGCCCAGACGCCACACCCCCGCCACGCATGCCCCCTTGTTCCTAGCGCGGGGCCTATATTGTTCACACGCCCATTGACGCAACGCCACCGCCCAGTTCCCGCCACCCCTGCTATGTGCCCTCTCTCCCCTCTCCCGTCCCTGGCGCACTTGTCTCGCCCCTAGCGCGCCGCTTGGATTGTTCATATACTGACCGCCGCAGCGCCTCGCCCTCGCCACGCTAACATGCTCTCACCACGAACCTTGGCAGACTGCGACGTGTCTCTCATCGCGCCGACTGCAATCCACCTAGTAGTAGAATTAGTAACAAATGTACTATTAGATAATGGTGAAATAGCATCAAATTTCGATGATTAGGTGAAATTAGCACTAAGTTTCGATAATTGGAACTCGAGTTTGATAATTAGACAAAATTAGCACTAAGTTTCGATAATTGGAACTTGAGTTTGATAATTAGATGAAATTAGTGCTAAATTTTGATAATTAGAGATGTAAGTTTGATAATCAGAATCCAAGTTTGATAATTAGATGAAATTATCACAAAATTTTGATAATTGGAGACCAAGTTTGATAATTGGATGAAAGTTTCAGTAATTCAGGGTGATTGGAGTCTGGACCCCCCAAAGGCTTAGGTGGTGATATATAACAGGTAAAATGAGCATATGTTCAAACCCTACTATTCCACCTTTCATAATTTGGAGATACAATTAGTGATAATTGGTGTCAATTAGCACCTGGGGGTTGGATATTTAGTGATAAAAACCCATAATGATAATTTTCGATAATTTTTGATAGTTGACAGCAATTATGACTAATTAGGAAATGTAGTTTTTCCTGATGTGGGCCATGAAGTCGCTCAAATGTTGGTATAATCTTCTCGCGCAGCTGAGTTGAATGGTTGGTTACGGATGGGTACTTTGAATTGCACTCAAGACTGACCTGTTTAACGAACAATTCACCAGTCCAGTAGCCGTCATAATTCTTTCCATACTCCAGAGATTGGCCTGCATCTTTCATGTGTCCGTATGTTGAACAAATGACTTCGCTCAGATGAATTCCTCGACCAGCTCCCTTCTTTCGGAGTGCATGCTGGTCCTGAAAAACCCATGTTTTCTCGCGCGCATCATTAGCTTGAGAAGTCATCTCATTGTGAGCCAGCAGTACAAGTCGGCGCTCCACGTAATTCTGGGGTTGGATCTCAAGCTCCTTATCCACATCACCCACAACATAACGAGCCAATCTCTGTCCATATCCCTTCATTGCAGGGAGGAAGACTTTCTGACGGTACTCAACCACATCAGGTCATTCGTGGCCATCAAAATATAGGGCCTTCTTGTGAGAAATATAGCGAAAGCCCTCGAGGCGGAGCCAGCACCGAGCCGTACTCAACGAGATTCCGCGCCCAACCTTGAGATGTATTCGTGGGAAGAGTTCAATCTCCATGAACTTTTTCAGCCCACGGGGCATCTCCTCATTCACGATTTGTTCCAAATACTTCTTGGCTTTGGCTGGGATGAGCTCATTCTTTGAGAACTGAGCAAGTGTTGATGGGTCCATGGACCATTTGTGTGAATGAAGGTAAGTTCTGCATTGAGCGGCAATGGCAGGGTCAGCAAGTAAGCTGTCGGTTTTGGCATGACGTCCTCGCCAGGACACTGGCAGCTTCCTTGTTTTCACCCATGCTCTCGTCCAGCTCCGAACCTGTCGGCCACCCCAATGTGGTGCAAAGCCATGACCTTCAGCTGCAACCATTGAAGCAGTTGTGAAGTTGCAGTTCTTTTTCACCACGAGTTGCATGTGTGCGTGCATAGCCCTGGCCCGTCTTGCCTGGAGCCCATTGATGCCCCCAATAAACTTGGTCTTCTTCGATGTCAACATCTTTGTGATATCCTCAAAAGCCTGCATAAGCTCTGATGTTTGTGCCTCACGCTTCAGCCGGCGAGCCTCGCGATATGGAACATCAAGCTTTTGTCGTTTTAATGGGGGAACAGTAGGAAGACGTTTGGAACCAGAGGCCACTACACTCGGTCCCTCCAAGCCCGTCCCCAGTCCATCCTCATCCTCACTTCCATCAATTTCCTCGTCATCCGCAGACATATCGGACCAGTACCCAGTGAATGGGTCAGGTTCGCCCATCATCATTTCTGCATTATGGTTGATGGTGCTCGCCAATGGTCCCACGAAAACCGTTGAGGTTGGTTTGGGTTTTGCAGTAAACATGTTGTGCATCATCACAATTTGTGGATCAGTACTATTCAAGGAAATTCATGTGAGCAACAGAACATGCTGTTCACCAAATGATGCTCACGAGGTTTTTGCCTTTTCTCGAAAGTCAGCACGCTCACGAGCACCTTTTGCTTTCCGTTGTTGCGTACGCTTGGAGTGGCCATTGTATCCCAGTCCCCGGTTCTTCTCTGCTGTTTGCCATTCCTCTTTCGATTTCTTCTCATTGATTTGTTTGTATTGAGATGAGCAATCCCCGATTATTGTCCTGGTTGGTGGTAAGTCTTCCAGCCCCAGAAGTTCTCGAAGGTTCTCCTCAAGCTCGTCATCCTCGAATTCGGCCAGACTCTCCTCATCTGAAGACCATCCATCACCATCAGATTCCTCAAAATGGAAGTCGCTGTCCGAGTCATCATCACTGAAGACAAAATTATTGACACCACCGGTGTATCCACAATCGACACAGTCCGAGTCAACATAAGCTGGAGCAGCCTCAGCGGATTCGGAATTGGCTCTGGGGTGTCAGGCTGCTCGCGCGCGTGCTGCTGCTTCAAGTTGTTTTCGGGCCTTCTTCACCATGTTAATTTGAAAGATATTTCGTAGATTTCCTTGATTTGAGTAAATACAGGTGTAGACTACAAAAGAAACGATGTCCTTGGGGTTGAAATTGTAAGGAATGTTAGCTACTATACTTGCCATAGTCTTTCTGACTCTTTTGGAAGCCATCCGTTGAGCCGAAACCCATATCGGGTCTACAGCGGCACGGTGTTGGCGTGATGCTGGACCGATTTGGCGCTTGCACAAAAGTGGCGGCTATTTGGTGAACCGCACCATAGCAGGGCTGGCGGATGAAGCGGTTCCAAACGGCTTCCTCAATTGCAAGAGATGCGGAAGAGAGTTTGGGGCCAGTCAGGCTGCGGGGACAAGTCACCTAAATAGAATAAGGCCTAAAAGTCAGCTGCGAAAGTTAGAAAAGATCAACATACTAGGTCCGACACTGAACTGAGGAAATATCCTGGGCATAAGATAATTTGCATGCAACATCAGACGTGGGAGATGGAAAACGTACCCGGTCCAGTAGACCATCGTCATGGTGTTGCCCCAAGAAGCTGTATGTGGGCTGTGGTTAGGTGGTAACAAGGGCATTGAGTTAGGACTACTTACCTGGACATCCTCAGCAAAGTGTGGGCACCGGGGGCTACTTGCTGCGAGAGGGAGGGGGAGAACAACGGAGTGAAGAGCAAAGTGCGGTGCGGAGTGTGGCGCAGGTGACGCATTCAAGACACAGACAATTAGCTGATGACGTTGATAAGCGCGCCGCGCGCTTATGGGTTCGTAGGCCACATCTCGCACCAAGATAAGATCAGCGCGACTCGCCAGGCTCGACGCGCGCACCCACAAGCCCACACAACGGCCTCGGACCGCATCAACACCCATGATAACGGCCAGGATCAGCTCGCCGCACCTCATATATACAATGCGAGGCCGTCGCACTCGTATAGGACCCTCTCGCAGCTCAGCACATACGGGATCGCGCCTCAACACGGCTCCGCGCGCACTCAGTACTTCCTAACAAAGAGACCCTAACGCGCCTCGACCCACACCGACTGCGACACGTACCAACATCACCGCGAGAGCCTCCATGAGGCCCGGACACCTTGACAACGTGCCCATTAGGTGACCCGAGCAAGACGCGGACGCGCGATCGCGCCGGGTTTGTTGCATATTCTCTTATTTCACTTTAGATTACCGGACTCAGGACATGATTGGTGGTCCATCGCATTGTACATAGACCCTTACATACGCCGCGACTCGCCCACAGTATATAGGCCATGTACATACTTCGCTTTCCACAGAGAGAATCTAGCAGAGTTTCCCCCTCAGAGTTCGTAGCTCAGTTTCGCAGTCTCAGAGTAGACTACCCACGTTCCCTACAGGAGTCGCACATCGCACTCTTCCACGTTCATTTGCATTCACGTAGTCGGCCTGCGACCAAGTCGCCCGATCGCAGTCAAAGAGCCTTGCGTATTGGTGTATGCCGTCTCGCGTCGCACCGCGCCCGAAGATTAGAGAGCGCGACTCGCGTCGCACTCATTCTACGCTAAGTTCCCAGTTCCCGGACGCCCTCGCGTCCATTCCATTCATTCATTACCCCTCTCGCGCGTCGTACGTGTCGAGGTCGCATCCAAAGCGGGTCCTCTCACAGTCTTTGAGAACTCTTCTAGAGTCCTTAGGAGGCTTTGTTTGTTGTTAATCTAAAACACTCGCTCACTCAACATCTTATCTAGGTGTTGTTTACTTAGTTGGTTTTTGTGGTTTGTTTTGGCCACAAGCCTCTTTGCATATCAACGTCATTTTCAAGCGGAGTTTAAACGAACTTGGGAATTTGCACGGACCCGAAACTCCCCACCATCGATTCCTCAATTCACCATGCGGGCAGAACCTCCACAGCATCACGACAAGGACTTGGCCCATGACGCGATTGCATTTGCAAGACCACGAAGAGTGAGTACGGTGGGTGTTGCACATTCAATGCTTCCATTCTCCCTACTGACCATGATGTTATCTACCCATGTGCGTTTGGCATTCGTTCGCTTGTTGCTGACATGTTTCAATCAGATTGTGTTAGATACGCAAATCATAACATATGTATTTGACTATTTGATTCCATCTAACGGTTGATAGAGTCACTTTTTACCTTTAACACAAAATCTCGACTTTCTATACCTTTTTATCAACTTGTACACTCCTGACCTAAATTCCGACTTTTTTAGTACTTTTACATAGTTATATTTAGTCTAATCAAGTCTTCAAGTCGAAAATAGTCTTCAAACTTCCATTAAGTCAGCACATGTTTTGCTGATGCAGGTGGACTGTGCGCGTGAATCAGCATGCGTTGGAATGCATACCACGTGACAATGTTTGATTATCTCATCATCAGTGACCAGAAAGATGATCTTTCTTTGGCGACTGCAACATATAATCTGTTCTCTATTTTCCTGTTTGTTGGGACCCGCTACTATTCAGCTACCTCACGCGCAAGCGATATCACCACTGGAGCGTTCAGTGACATCTTCTCTTCACACCATCTTTAATGGATTGTCGCCGGTCAGTTGATCATCGGACAATTTATATACGCAACCTATTAGCTCTCGATCTCCATATTAAGCTGCAGGGACGGCACTCCCTCAGGGAGCACGATGTCCCAGGGGAACCTCGGGCACAGGGAATTGGAGTCAAGTGGCATGGTGGTTCGGACATAAAACACGGCCGCATTCAGCTAAACGTCCGTTCAGATCCTTAGCGCAAGGGGTCGACAACCTCAGATACCATATTAGGATGGTCTAGGGTTGGTTCGTGGCATAAAATTTCAAGGTCACCCAGGTAGTTTTATATAGCCCAACAGTATATACCAATTCCATGCCAGTAAACAGGAAGTTGAACATGTCAAAGATCGACGTGGAGGCCGACATATGCCACTGCTTCGCGGCAGATCTGGAGGTTCGCTTCAATATCCGCCAGTTCATTGGGTATCGATTCCGGACGATTAGGTTCGGTTCTTCTCCTATGTAGATTAGAGTGGTATTTGCGCGCAGCTTTGAAGTGCCTCAAGTTGTATTCTGCGAGTATATTGAGTGCTGCACAGTAATATCGATTGCTGTAAGAAGCCGTTGGCTTCAGATTCCCCATCTCATGGAGGACCAGTTTTTCCTCATATGTCGTATGGAAATCGGGCTGGGTAAAGGTCTGCAAAGGCCTTTCGCGGATCTCCTCTCCATTTTCGTAAGTGCAGCAGATCCATAGGAGTACCCATGCGAACGACTCGACATTGTGGTGATACTCACGCTTCATATTGGGATTCTGTGTCTGAAGGAGGTCAAGCGCCATGAACGGCATCGCCATCCCAGCCCATGGGGTTTTGCTCGGGAAAGGATGGTCCCGTGGTTGCACAAGGTCAAAGTCGTTTAGGATACCACCATTAGTAGTCTTGTCGCACATTAAATTGGAGATGCTGATAATGCAGTGATGGATCCCACACTGCCACAAACGCAAATGACCTGGGGAGGTTCTTAGATAGGAAAATAGGAGGGGAGTATACTCACAGCGGAAACATTCCCAGAACACGCTCCAAAACTCTTCGCCTACAAGATCGGTGATGGGATACGATCTACGAAACAGAGTCACTCGTAGCATGCATTCGGTCTTGATCTTAAGGACTCGGGACCCCTGAGGCCGGGAAAACTTCGAGACTGTGCCGACTCCCTCCAAAGTCTTCGTTATATGGCTGGGGCCTTGGGAGCTGCCAGTGGTCTCAAGCGTCTGCGTGCGGCGTCCCCTGGGTTCATGCTGATCGAAAGTTGGTTGCTTCTGCAATAGACACCACAGTTCAAGAGGGTCAAGCCACGTGCTGAAACAGCGGGGAGAGATGTGTCCATCAGACGGTACTTGCGGCCCTACTGCTGTTTTATCCTTTTGGAACTCCCCCACGACTCCCCAGTTCTGAAAGCTAAACCGCTGGAAGGCAAAAAGGAGGACCAAAAAGTAGGGGAGGTCGCAGAGGAAATTGATCCCGAATGACTGCACAGAATGTTGATCGTCGTAATACCATACATAGGCGACGTCGTCTACAAAAGGCGTTAGAAAAAGGGGGAATGCAAGAGTCGCAACATGACTCACTAATAATGACCAGGTTGATACTATGGGTCACCCAGAATGCGCGCGACATTCTTTCTGCAGCATACGATGCACTTTGGAGCATAGCCAAAACCCCGGTGCTCTCGCGGAGTCTCTTTAGGCTCCCTATTCGTGATTCTACATCCCGTTTCCTCTTACCTAAACAACTACCCCCTAATGTTTGGCACGGGAACACTTTGGATTCCCCCGAATCCAACAACCTTCCGGCTTCAATCCCGTCGGTTGCAACTTCATCAGGCTCCGAGTCCTCGCCTGAGTCCAGAATAGGCTGTGGGCTGATAGATAGCGGTGAATCGCCCATTTTGTAGCGGCGCCGTAGAGTGGACCTCTTCATTCTTGTCAATTCAAACTTTTGGCTGCTGAGCACGCCCTCCCAGCCCAAGTGACATTTTGGAGGATCCCCTGTGGTGGAAAAAGCAAAGTCGTCCCATCCAGCAGAGCTCAGTTGATCGGGAAAGGCAGCCCGAACCGCGTCCAAGGCGGTCAGTACGACGTCTGGTTTGGGGGATCCGCATCCATCATAGTTGGCCGGGACGTTCATGGGGTCGTTCATAGGGTCATTCCGGTAAAACATGATTCCTAAACCCGAAGGCAGTGGCAGTGGGTCACATTCAATGGCCGCGAGATCCTTAGTGTTTAAAGGTCCGGTCTATGTGACCGTGACCGAACCGGACCGTGACCGAAAAATGACCGGTCACACAGTGACCGCAGGTCCGGTCTTTTTGATTTTGGGGTGCGCAAGGTCCGGTCTTCCTGGATTGTGACAGCCTGTGTGACCGGTCATAACTGGTTATAGACCGGTTATTGCACAGCCACATGCGCACCCACCAAACACCCCAAAATACCATCAAAAACCATCAAAAATGGCTCTGAGAGCTGCTTTTTACATAGATATTTCACTTTTACACATGAAATATTCTGTCGCAGACCCTGTGTGACATCTATATATGGTAAAATTATCGGTCACGACCGGTTAGGACTGGTTATGACCGGTCACACCGGTCTTTGCGTGACCGATGGTCTTCAAACAAGCTTGAAATAATTGTGACCGGTAACCGGTCATGGTCCGGTCTTTTTCCTTTTTGGGTGATGATGTAACCGGTCACGGTCACGGTCTTTTCCAAATAAGGCAAATAACCGGACCTGACCGGACTTTTAAACACTAGAGATCCTTCAAGGCCCGGTTGAAGGCAAAAATGAATGGCATATATCCATTTCTCTCGTCATGGAACAGCAGCGCTAAGCGGGATCAACAAGTGGAATTGGGCTGGGCTGGGAGGACGTACGATTGACTCAAATGGGCACGAACTCGTGGCCCGTTCGGGCTCTCTCCATTGCATATTGGAAGCACAGCCGCCAAACATCTTTGCAGGAGATCTCGAGGTTTATTCTCCCTCTGTGGTTCCGGCAAGCACAATGTGAGACACGCTTCAAGAATTTTTTCGATACTGCGCGTCTCATGCCTCTTGATATTCTCGAACATTGAGCCCTGTAGCTCAGAAACGATCGCAGAAGACCCATGACCATTCGGTGTCGGAGTGTTTTGGCTGACTGGAGCATGTTGAAGGGTAGGCGGGCTAGCCACCTGCAATTGCTCCATATGAGGGGGTGGCTTCCAGTAATTCTTCAGTTGCAGCAACGTAGGTGCTGTATAAACTGTAGCACGGTCCCCGGCAGCAATTGCAGAAATATATACCAAGGAAAGAGGTAGAGTGCCAGAATATTTATTGTAGATGCAACATAGGAATTCTAGAACAGGAGAAACGAAACGGCCCAACGTGCATCAGGAATCTAGGGGAACAGATTAGGAGTTCACCAAACGGGTAGAAAATTCCTATTACATAATACCAGACCTTGCAACTGTGCTTGATCAGAAACACACTAGCCTCAATACCTTTGATGCGCTATGGTTGAGTCATCCAGCTGCGAGTCAATATTATCGGCGAGCTGAAGGAATGTCAAACCAACGCCAATTAATTGGTGAAAAAAACAAACTCACAAATTTCATGAAGCCGCTCGCCAAGCAAGTACATGAACCCAGAACAGCCACATGCGCCGTCACGAAGGTCGACAGCAGGTGGCATGAGGCCGACACTGCTCCGGCTACCGCACAGTATGGGGATCCATGCCGGAGTCCAACCAACAATGGACATGCAATATGTAGGACACCCTGCTGAGGTGAACTATCACGATCAGAATCGGTGACATTCTGCCCCAGCCTCACCGTGCCCGAGAGCACGGTGTGTTCTCAGGAGCGAGGGGCCACACCAGGACCCCCGACTCCCTCTGGGTTGCACATGCGACTCTCTATACGTGGGAATGTACCCGCTTTTATTATGGAGCAGGGAAGTGTAGAATTGAAGGATTTGCATCATGGCGGGGCGGCTGCGACAGAGGGATCAGCATGGTGGCGGTCAACAGACAAGATTAGGTATACCAGCGGGAGGGGGGCAGGGCGGGCTTGGCAGGGCCGAGAGAAGCATAGGTTAATTGCCGTAAGGGAAGCGAGATTAGATGGGAAGTGATCAGACCCCCCAGGCGACTGGGGAAGGCTGAGGAATGGATTGGTTGAGGTGGTTGAGATGATGAGAATTGAAGAGAGAGGCTGACCTCTTTATATGTTTTTGGAGGGTGTCACGTAATGCTGTGCTGCATTTTCTGAGACATCAACGTCGATCGTGTCGGGATCACGTGCGTGCCGACGCGACGCGCCTGTATAAAGTCAGCATCCAAGCAATGCAACACATCTTCCCCGCCCTTCTTGTTGAACTTGCGTTCAACCAACTGTTTCCCACGCGCCACTGGGTGGATAATACACAAATATTAAGATACCTTGCGCTTGGTGGGTTCTTTTAGAGAATTTTTGTTGAAGTCATTTGCCGAAAGTTAAAATGGACATTTATTTAATAATAATATCTATGTGGTGCCCGAAAGATTACAAGTGTATAATTATGGGGAGAGCACCTTTGCATCCGGTAGGGCCCGAAGGAATTAGGTATTAGATTTTTTGGGTTGTAGGGTAGTGACGGCCCATTATCACAGCCTAAATGTAACACGAGTATCGGGGGTTGCTGGCACCTTGCCAACCAACTAAAAACCTAACTTTAGCCCAGGAGGCAGTTGAAGAGGGGGGTGCTTACCACAGTGCCAGCAATCCAAGAGGTGGTTGGGGTCGCTGCGGAGTATTAGTATCGTTGCGTTTGAAGGGCATTGAGAAGGACTTACTACTTGTTCTTGATCTGGAGCAGCTGAGCGTAGTTTGAGCCCCAGAATGAGTTCTGGTAGTCGGGCTCGTGGATGTCGGCCTCATTCTGCTCGGCGTGCAACCGTCAGAACCATCCGAGGGGTGTTCGCGACTACACATACCTGGTACGCGCCAGATCCTGGTGTGATCGCACGGAACTGGTCGGCCAATTGACCCGCCAAAGTGTAAGATGCCTTCATATCAGCACGCGTCGCATTCAGCTCCCACGTATTCACAAACAGGACCTTTGCCTTCCAATCAGCCGTCATCCCATGACTACGCATTGAGCGCACATACCTGGTACAAGGAGTTCCTCCACGCCGGAGTGACGCTCGTGCCATCGGTGCTTCCATTGTACCCATATGGGGTGGTGAAGTGGATCTGGGAGAAGTATGCCTGCTTGTTCGTCTCAACAGTCAGGTTCACCAGCTGCGCACGACCCTCGGCGGTGACATGGTTCGCCTGCGGAATCAGGCGCGAGCTGAGGACGGATGGGAATCCAATAGCCTAGATCGGAGAGGCCCGTTGAGTGATATGCCCTGTAACGTGATTGATGAACGTACATCCTGGGTGCCCTCCTTGCCCTCGACATATCCCTGGAACCAGGTCCAGTATGAGTCGATCTGGATGACGCTCGACTCCTTTGACCCGAGTGTGGACGCCCTGTCAATCAGCGCCTGCATCGACGCACTGGCCTCGGCCGGGGTCAACTTGGGCGTGAGCAGGATCGCATTTCCGATCGATGGCTAACCCGAGGATGAATAATGAATGATAGGGCAGAGCATTGCTACTCACGGTCACATATCCACCCCATCCCTGCTCGGCGAAGGTGGTCGCATTGTCCATGAACACCTCGAGGAAGGACTTGTAGTTGTCGTCGCTGATGTCCCAATTGACGTTGGCACTGTGAGACGGGTCAGCCGAGGAGAGAATGAGAGGGCGGGGTGACATACACTTGGACAGGCACGCGGGGGGTTGCACGGATGGAGGCCTCGAGGACGACGCCGAATGTCCCTCCGCCTCCACCACGGAGGGCGAAGAAGAGGTCCTGGTTCTGGCACGAGTTGGCAACGCGGGATACGCCATCTGGAGTCACAATCTTGTATTGTAACTGCGAAGACTGTGAGTTGATAGAATCGGCGAAAGTATAGATACATACCACGCGATCAACACCCAAGCCAAGTGTTGGCGAGAGAGGGGAGTGGCCGCCGGCCTATCATGTGTGTCAATTTGGTGCAGGAACGCAGAGATTCGCATCGTCTGACCTGTCCCCAACCACCTGCAGCCCCGACTGACTCGTCAGAACCACCGACGACCATCAATCCATTGTCATCTGCAAATTTGTAGATGTCTGCGAACTGCTCGCCGGCCTGCATGAACGCGTTAGGACGCGATCTCTTGGAGAAACTGGAGACAACTTACACCGAAGGTGAGGGCGTTGGCGCTGGATTGGGCCGTGCAGCCCTCGGGGACGAAGTTGGCATTGTGGGAGATCTAGCAGGAGGTCAAGGCTTATGAGGGCAGCGGCGAATGAGACTACTGACATATTTCATGTGATGCATCTGGGCATGCATATTGAGATCAATGTAAACGAACGAATGAAATGAAGTCGCACCCAAAGGGCCAGCGAATTTGGGGCTGAGCTTCGCCCAGGGAGATCGTGCTGACAAACGCATCGTGGTTAACACAGCGAGAGGCCGAGAATGAGGAATGGAGCCTACCCCTGTGTTCTTGATAACCAAAGGCATCCCAGTTGTCTTGCTAAAGTTATATGCCGCATTTATATCACTCGCGCCCTGGACGTCGATCTAGGCGGGGCTGAGATAAGAACGACCACTCAATTTGAATGGACGTACGTAGTAATTCGGAACGCTGCCCTGCATGCACCGAGCGGGCGGCGCGAATGCCTCAGAGTCGACTGGCTCGGTCCAGTCCAGCTCGCACTGGTCCCCAGTCGACATGCACATCTCCCACTGTGTCTGGAGATTGACGAGGAGTCAGCCATTGCGCCAAGTTGAAAGTATTATGGTACTTACACCCATATATGTCCCGAAGAAGTCGGAGCGGCTCACTGTGCCAGGTCAATTCAGGAAGGACTCAGTGAGGCACGAGAACGTACTGTGGCTGTTGAATGTATTATCTTGGATGAACTTGCACTCAGTCATATTCGCCGCGACGGGATTCCCATTGTAGTTCGTGAAGCAGGGTAGCGACCATGGTTCTCCAAGATATAGGCGTCCGCCGACGGTCGTGTTCAGGGCAGCCCAGTCAGCAGCACTCGGGCTGGCTGCGCGTCGAGTAGCCAGTGAC
Source organism: Infundibulicybe gibba (assembly GCA_015501065.1). Taxonomy (NCBI): domain Eukaryota; kingdom Fungi; phylum Basidiomycota; class Agaricomycetes; order Agaricales; family Omphalinaceae; genus Infundibulicybe; species Infundibulicybe gibba. The sequence continues at coordinate 8,039 of JADNYI010000333.1, read as the reverse complement.
GAGGCGAGGCGCCCGGTGGATGTGATGAGGACGAAGAGGCCGAGGCGGTTGTTGCGGAAGTACATCGCTGGTGAATGGTAGGATAGTATCATCATTCGAACTGGTATTTGTACCATTTCCTGACCACGGCACTGGACTCTCCGGCTACCGCGCTTGGAGGCTATCTGCAATAGGGGCCGCGCAAAAGGCTGCCGACTCCATTCACTGTCGGGCGCAATTCTGCCCGTTTGCTGTCTTCAAACCTTGTTGCCAGATATGTTTCTGTAAGATGCGCCCGCGGATAGCCAAGAGTAGACCCAAGGGGGTGAGAGACCCACTGGACATCGGTAAAGCCAACCCCAATTGGTAAGCGAGCGTCGGCATTCCGAAACCTGGGCATGGTCTAGCTGCTGGGGAGGGCATCTCGAGCTGCAATACCAGGCTAAACAATCATCTCTGACACAGCCCTTGGATACACGAGGCTTGCCGCACCAACCTGCGGTAACGTCGGAGTGGACATACTTATTCGCACTCCAAGCCTGGCATGTCGTTGAAGTAAACCTCAATTACGCTTGTCACTCTAGTGCTATATGGTGGAAATCTTAAAGTCTCCTAGCTGACAACCGAACGGACAGATTCAGCCTCACTCCAGCCAGAGATCTTGGTGAGGAGTTGGTCGGAAGCCGCCATTTGGCTAGAGTGAAGCCGCGTTTCACGTCGAAGACTAACTCCGATAACCCCGGCCGCCCTCGAGATTCCCACGGGTATGTTGTGGCCCGTTGAGCGTCGGACTGTGCCTGCGGCTCGCACTGGCAACTGCTGACTCAACAGATAGCCTGATCAACTGGTTGGCGAAAATCTGCAGAACGGCACGGAATGTTGTGAGAAAAGCTTTGACGGCCGATGAGAATGCTCGAATGGAAACCCCGCTTGCGCGTGAGATGGAAGATAGCGAGCGACGAACTGTGGATGGTCCTAGACTCTGGCCGGGAAACAAGCAAACAGAAAATGACACGGCAAGTTGCGAGATTATAGTTTTCTATTTTCGAGGCTGCTCATCCACATGGAAAAAATTCCCAACTCAACTGTGAACGACGAGGCGCGCTGTTGCGTTTGGTAAACAGGAAACATGGTAATAGCGGCGTCCTGGGCTAGCGCGAACTTGAACACATACCCTACACCTGCACGCGGTTTTTACACGCCGCCTGTGCTAAATTTTCTTGATGGATTATGACATCGCCCCCAATTCCCACGACTCTGTTTCAACATCCTCCGCACCTGAAATTCCCTAAGGGTAAGCCTTATAAGGCTGAACGAACACGTGGTTCGTTCAGCCTTGTAAGGCTTGAATAAATTTTATTTCTACACCGGGGCTAATCCCACTTATAAACACACCAAATAACTTGTATCTAAATAATTGCCTGAACCCTGAGTCTCGTTTAGTGTTCGTCACACCTGCGGCAACACCCGCCCCTTGCTCCGCCATCATCAGGGTCCCCCGCCCACTGTGTGCTGATGCTTGCTCACTGTCTGACACAGTGAGCTCACCACTGGACTCAATTATGGGCGCCTTCCCTCAGCCCTTTTGCAAATAGTACTTAATATATATATAGTGGGAATACATGTATATTTATATGATTATAATAGCACTGGAAGTGTCTGGAAAAGGAAACTCCCCTGGGGGGTGGTCATCTGTGAACAGAGTATCTGGGAAGAGCGGGGCATAGCGGGGGGTCCTATAAGGGACCTATCATATAGTATATGTGAGGATTAAAGCGCGGAGAGCATTGGAGCACGTGGGGGGGAATGGTGGGAGAATATGTGCAGGGAGGGCGGGAAGGAGAGTGTGGCGGACTGGAACCGTGAAGCGAAATGCTATCGCGTCTGCTCTGGCATGTTTACAATATATATGGGAGTGTGGGATCCAATTTATAGAGGTATTGGCCAAGGGGATGTAGTACAGTGGGCGGATCAATGGGGGGGGAGGAGGAGGGTGTCCAGATATTTCCACAGCGGTTCCTATACTCATCGGGTGGCCTGGGCATGTTCTAATATATGTATAGAAGTGATTATATGTCGCGCATTTGCCCCGCCGCATCCCAGGGGGACAGCAGCAAGGTTGAGGAGGGGGGGTGTGCAGTAATAAGAGATTACTGTACTGAATTGGCTACAGTCGATAGAATGTCATCGGAGGGCCCGGAAATAAGAGTGGTATATAGTATTAGGAAGTCTCAGAAGGGACGTAAGAGATCCACCCAGAGATGATGGAGATATACCATAAGATGTAGTATTTGGTCGGGTTGAGTATGACATGTGTGACAGATCTACAATTAGACTTATCGTGAACACACTTTCTTACATATCTTCACCACCTCTGGGTGGATCTCTTACGTCCCTTCTGAATGACAAGTCCGAATGCTGGCTAATGTTCGGATTCCCTTCCTGCTCAAATCGCTCGGTTCCCTTATTATAAATGCCCCACAAGCCATTGAAACATGAAAGCAAGGTTATCTGTACGATCTATCATTAACTTTTTTTGTGTATCAGTCTCAGCACGGTCTTTTAGTAGGGATCTACACATGAACTGCTAAAGATACATCTAACAGTTGAAACACCCCCTGGCTAACGTCGATCTGTAGTAACAGACGTGGGAGACATGTCTTTTTGTGTTGGCCACTCAGCATTCAGTACTCGTGCGATACGTAATCCGAGTAAGCCCATATGCAACATTATAGAGTAGAAACATCGCTGACAGTTTGCATCCAAGGGGAGCGATGGAATGGAACCGACTGCGCATCAGCAAAATGGCAAACCTCTGGGATGTCTGGGGGGCCTGAGGAGTCTGGGATGTCTGGAAATTTTGCATTCCACACCTGTCACACACCCAGACACACACATTCTGGGGGATTTCCAGACTTGAAGGATCAAATGTAATCAATTTATTAAAATCAACGGTAGAATGAGTTATCTAAATGCTATCGTTACTACCCATCAATCATCGATGGATTTATGAGCAAGTTCTCTGGCTCGCCATCACGTACTTTCCCTACCCATCAGTGCTCAGCTCTGACACCTACCCCCATGTGAGTGAACGTGTTGATGGATGCGAACACAGCCAATATAGATGCGCTGTCCTGCATGTCCCGTTGCACGCGAATGCGCCAACCCGTCGTCACATATGAATGCGCCATCAGTCATCCCATTGCATGCGAGTACACTGTCCTTTCGCGTGCGAACGAGCCATCCTGACATGTGTCCGTGCCCTCCCCGTGCCGAGGCCCACATCACCTGCCCAAGAAATACGAAACGGAATATAACACACTACCTAGAGCATGCTGTGCATAAACCCCTTAAATACCTTCATGCGTGCGTGATTTATGCCTGCCCGTGTTGGTGTTGGTGTTGGTGTCAGTGCCAGTGCCCGGCAGCCCGCATGCAGTGAGGGGCGTACTGCTGGTGATGGGGATGCACGTACCAGTGTTAGGGGTGGTCTACGGAGGCATGGATGAAGATCGATCTCTTGGGGATGGGTTTGCACTGGCGCTAGCGTTGCACGGAGTCGGGAGGCGTGATAATCGCAAGCATACGGAGCCCGAGGAAGTGAGGATGCGGAGCTGGCATGTGAAACGATAGATAAAAATCGCTCCAAGTACTTTCAAACTCCGTTTGAAACGGCAGCCACATCTTTGCATTACATCACAGCGCCTCGTACCCACAACGCCTGCTATTGAATAATTGATGGCCTGGGTACCACGTTTTTCGACTACACAATTCGCCGGGGTCTTGTGTGGCTGCTCGTAAGTGGTATTATCCTACGCCCGCTGATGAACATCCCAGGTTGAACATTGAACGTCGAACCCCCACCCACAGAAAATTTTCGTTCAGTGCCCCGGCCTCACTCTACTCCGATCGCTTCACGGATTTCATCAGGATTTTGTGTAGGCTGCTTTAAGTGAGTAGTGCTATCCTGTCTCCGCTGATGAGTGTCAGATGTTATCAGATCTACCAACAGAAAATTTTCGTTCAGCATTGGACCCTCGCGGACCCGCCCTACTCCCTCCGATCATGCGTGCTTTATGTGGTGTATCGCGTGCCCGCACGTGCCCTTGAGTGGTTTGCGGACCACTGCGCGTGCCCATGTTGTGCTACACGCCGCCCCTCGCCCAGCCACAGTGTCACCCATTCCTCCTACATATCACCCTACTGCAATGTCATCGCCGAAGGACAATAGGGCAACGGCATTCCAACAGACCGCACCATTGAAGACAACACAACAGGTGGCACGGGTCCTCATCAGCAACGAGCTACATCAACGATGACTCCGCCATTTTGGGGGGTAGTACCAAATGGGAATCCATTCCTACCCAGGACCCACGGCGCATGTCCATCGAAGACGTGGGAACACGTACGCCCTATTCTTTTGTCTAGGCGGGGTTTCGCTAAAAAAATTTCATGTAGAAACCGCTCCGTCGACGTAGCATCAGGAAAAACTACATTTCATAATTACACATAATAGTCATAATACTGATAATCATGTCAAAGTCATGACTAATTACCGAAACTCGGGCCATAACCGGCCGGTCATTAAAAATGGCTAATGACAGCTAATGACTGGCTAATAACCTGCTAAGAAACCCAAATTTTTTGATAATTGACGCTAATTAGCAGTCAATTATCGTTCACTGACACAACTCAAAGTCCCCAAATTTTGAACTTTTTCATACGGGCGGCCTGAGCCGCCACTCACCTTCATTTGTCGACACCTGAGAAGTTCTCAGTTCCAGGAGCGTGGGGAGGCCGAAGCCTGGACAGTGGATTGGCTTCGACGGGATTAATTATTGACAAATTAAATATACAACAGCGCATCGCCGCCGTCGCGGGTCCTCGACCATCTTTCGCAGCCCATTAACCTACTGTATGATCCACACCATCTGCCGTCTCCCAATGCAACCACTTCGCCCACGCCACGCGTCGTCATCTCACGATTTCCGGATGCTGTCGGTTTGTCCAGAGTGCAACGCTGTTGTCTTGGAGCGGTGAAGAGCGGTTGAGTATCTATTGAGACATAGGCATCCCGAATGTTACACGGGAGCAGGAGCATGAACGGGGCCACGAGTGTATGGGCATAGTACTATCACTGTAAGAGTGTCAGTAGTGGATGTGAGGGATGAATTATATTACCTTGCGCCCCTTTTCCACTAACCGCTCTCAAACCCGCGAACCTCCTAAGAATAAACATGCTACTGGCGGAGATGTGGCAAACACAAAACCTGCCGATCCTGCGTTATCAACGCTGTCCTGTCAAACGATCCAATACGCGAGCAACAGGGGAGGGAGGGGCCGGCTCGTCAGTCAAGAGATTGTGCATGACCGAGAAAATGTCGCAGCGCGTTAGAAATGGGGGCAGGGAGATGACGCGTGGGGATGACGCATGGGGTAGTTGCGTTGAGGAATATGTTCTATGTTAAGTAGATACGCATATGTTTGGCTAAGTGTGAGGATACGAACCATACCCTGCGGCTTGATCAAACGCGCTTCATAAATTCTAAGGCGAGCAGCGAGTGGCATTGGACGGCGGCGGTGTAGGTGGAAGCATAGTCGACAGTGAGGTGATCAGACTCAGGAGTGGAGGCGAGGATTGGGAAGTGGTATTGGCACTGTTGGCGTGGCTATTGTCACTCGCTGGCTGGCCTTTGGAACGGGCGACGTAGGAGCCGGCATACTGTGGGTCGCAGGGTTGACTTGCTGTTCTCCGGGCTGTTCTATCATGTCCCTGGTGCTGAGATGCTGCCGCGTTCACCGCCCTCGAGTGCAGCCATACCGTCCAATATCGAAAGTTCCACCACCGAGATCATAGACAGCAATGACCGACGAATCAAGGCGACCGAGACCGTACGCGAGAGCAGCAGTAGTGGGCTCGTTGATAACCCGTAGAACTTCAAGGCCGGCAATTTGGCCAGCATCTTTTGTCGCTGAGCATCGTTGAAGTAGGCCAGTACGGTAACAACGGCATGGCTGAAGAGAAAGAACAATTAAGAGTCGATCTCGGTTGTATGAGTCAACACTTACTTGACTTTCTTGTTGAGGAATTGCTCCGCAGTCTCTTCATCTTTACCAACGCCATGACTGGTACGCGAACACTCGAGGGAGGGGAGGGGGCTGGTGAATGTGAGGCTGGATTGTAGTCAAGAGGTTGCGCATGGTCGGGAAACCTAGATAAGTTGTTGATGTTGCTGATGTTGCGGCGCATCGATCTATCGGGGCGAGCGGGAATGAGGGCAAGGAGATGGCGCGGGCCCTTTGAGCGGAGTAGAAGATACGGGGCGATGTGGAGGCGACATACAGACCGAAGCACTGTAGTTTGCAGTGTTGGGCTATTGCTTCATTTGCCCTTGTCTGCGAGCATATGGGCGTGGTAGTATAGTTGTAGGAATGTTAGTAATAGACACAAGAGGAAATAAATTACATCACCTTGCGGCCCTTTCCCATTAGTGACTCTCAAACCCGCGAACCTCCTAAGAATAGACATGCTACTGGGAGAGGCGGAACAAGCAAAAACGCGCCGATCTTGCGCTATGAGTGCTGTCCCACCAAACGATTCAGTATGCGGACATTCGAGGGAGGGGAGGGCTGGTGAATGTGAGACCAGCTCGTGCTAATGTTGCGGCGCATCGGTCTATCGGCGAGCGGGAATGAGTGTTTGGAGATGGCGCGGACCCTTTGGGCGAAGAAGACGAGCCGGAGCAGGAAACACGGAGCGATGTGGGGACGACGTACAGTCCGAAGCGCTGTAGGTTGCGGTGTTGGCCCATCGCTTTGTTCGCTTGTCGTCTTCCGGTGCCGCGGTGTCGCCGACGTGGTCGTCATCCGATCTGAGCGTCCTGATGCGATGTGGGGACGGGGACGTGAGCGAATGCGAGGGGAGTCGTGGGCCAGGCCATACAGAGGCTGTGCGCATTTGGGGTGCGGCGGTAGGCCTATGCGTGTGCAGACACCGTGCAGGGAGGTGGGCGGATGCATGGTGTGATCTGGGGGGTGGTGAGTGAACTGAGAACGGACGAGGGATTCGTCGACTTACTCGTCCAATCGCAGCTCCAAGCTCGATTAGATCATTGATAACGGGCCTGAAAACATTTGTGTCGTACGGCGTTTGCGGCGAGCGGGAATAAGTGCAAGGAGATGGCGTGGGCCCTTTGGGCGAAGTAGACGAGCTGGAGCGGAGACACGGGGCGATGTGGGGAAGAAGTACAGCTGAGGCGCTGTAGGTCGTGGTGTTGGCCCATCAGTTCGTTTGCTCGTCGTCTTCCAGTGCCGGGGTGTCACTGACGTGGCCGTCATCCGATCTGGGTATCCTGATGCGATGTGGGAACGGGGGTGTGAGCGAATGCGAGGGCCGTATAGATGCATTCGGCGGCGGTAGGCCTACGCGTGTGCAGACGCCATGCAGGGAGGTGGGCAGATGCTCCAAGCTCAATTAGATCTATTAGGTGTTGATGACGGGCCTGAGAACATTTGTGTGTCGTACGGCGCACTGGTGCGCCGTGTCAGTCTATCACGGTGGGCGCAGCTGAGGACTTAGAAGAAAAAAGAAAGGAATTGTGATCATGTGACGAAGAAGCGCGTGACCATGTTCAAACTTCAGCCGACATCGCGTTCTCCTGGACGTACTGCAAGTTATTGACGCCGCCAAGTTCCAACAGCTCCCGGCGAGGCAACACCCCTTCCTCTGCCGCTACCTCTGCGTTCGCCGCCCCGCCATCCTCGACGACTGCACCAGCAAGCAAAATACCAGCGCGGACCGTGCATGCGCTCGCCATAACGCCTTCGGGCTTTTGCTCAATAGCTGGCACCATAGAAGCGGGCCGCCGTAACCTCCAGTACGTTACCCATCCCTCCCTTTCCTTGTTATGGGTTGACAGGGAAAACTCGCTGATAGGCTTCTCATTTGGCGCTGACACGCATGCACACCCCTTCAGGGCATGTGCCCGCCCTCACTTGCAGCTGTGCTGCACGCTTTTGACAACTTGTGGTACGGCTGCCCCTCATCCGCTCGCACGCTC
>JADNYI010000332.1:0-37013 GCA_015501065.1 Infundibulicybe gibba | reverse complement strand
ACCTGCATAACAAGTGCCAGACGAAGGAATTTCGGTGCTATGGCATCCGCGTAGGTGTCTACAGTAGACAGGTGTAGTAGTGAGATGGCAGCTTGAAGACGCATTCGTGACATGACCTTTGGGCTGATGTGTTATCGTTAGATTAAAGCTAAAGACAAAGGAGGTGGCGAATTACTCTTCTGGCGATTCAATATTAAAACAACCGCCATATTCGAGAAGTGTTGCCAACATCTTTAAGGTCGGAGCTGATGTTTCTAGGGCCTTTTCGGATGTGGCGTGGGCGAGGCCACGGTATCGGCAAACTTTAAGTACCAGAATCCTTGCTTGTAACTCGAGGGACAATTCGTGTTCTTCAGCCCATTCTTCGCCAAGGTCCATATCATCCTGTCATCATGCCATAAGAAACAGAAAATAACGTAATTAATCGGCTTACAGAATTTGGGGGAGTTGGAACCATAAGAACGGATTTCAAGAGGTAGCTCATCAGGACGTCACTCTTATCCTCAAATGATTCCGGAGCAAAGCGTGAAAATTGCGTCAAAACACTAATGTGTGCCAGAGAAGTTTCAGGATCACTAGAGGCAATATTCTCTGCTATCGACTATTTCGGATAAGGCATGTGTGGTTCGAACAAGCAGAGCTTTAACTCACCTCGACAGCCTTTCCGCAGGCTTCTTGTCGATGCTTGGAAAATGCAAGAATACGGGCAGCAAATTTTGCATGTCTATGGTTTGATTGGAGCACGATGCGAGCTACGCGTTCGTTTGTCCGCCTAAAGTGGTCGGATGAATTGCCAAGAAAGATGGGAAAGAATTGGCTGATTTACTTATCCGTTGGCGCCAACGCGCCATCCCACTTCACAACCCCGGCCAACGCCTGGAGGCAGACTTCAACTAATAATGCATTCTTCTCATCAGCTATTGCCTTGGCAAGTTCTCCGATATGTGCTTTAAATAAAGCTGGAACGTGTTTTGAAGCACAGGTTAATAACGTTTGAGCATGGGGGGTTGTTGAACATGTCTTCTGAATGCGTTTTATTAGTGTTGGAATGGAAGACTGGTTGATAATTCGGAAGCTCGAACGCCGGAGGAGAACCAACAGGGTGGGGAGAATAGATGCCGAGGATTGCTCCAGTCGTCGACAGAACTCGGCCTAAAAAGGATGTAAAAATTAATCCACCCATCGGAAAATAACAGGACAAACGGTTGCTTTGATTAAACCCTTGAGATCTGTTTGTGGATCCATGCATGTTTTTAAAAGCTTATAAAGACGGCCCTCATTTAATTTAGCAAAACTGTTCAAATCTTCTGCCGCCTTATGAGGGTCTTGATATGTGGCTAGACTTGGGTTGAAGCCAGAGATATCATGATGGGCAATTTAATGCTAACCTGCAATATGCTGAACCACAGCGTTGAGCTTCCGGACCACAAGCTCCTCATTCTCATCGATTATTCCGCCCTAAGAGAAATGTTCAGCATATCAACGCTGGAAGCTAGTAGGCTTTTCACGGACGTTGTTTTTAATGCAAGCTTCAACAAAGTGGTCGAAGATGTTGGGACGTCTAGGCTATGCGCGTCAGGTGGGTTGAGCAGTGGCTATCCATTCACGTACAATGTCTTCAAACCAGATAAATTCAGCAGTGCTTTGACTGACTTTTCGTCGAGGTATTGCAAGGTGTAAAGCAATCTGTCAGTCCAAGCTACCTCATCGATTTCATTACTCTTGGAAGACGGAACAGAGGTAGATGACGGTAGAGGCAAAATATGATCCATGATCACTTGTTCAATAATATTCCTTTGGAAATATTAGAATGCATATTTTTCGGAAAATATCGAACCCACCGAACTTCCGTTCTAACTGTCAACATTTGGAGAATTTCGTTCGGTATCCACGAGAACTGTTTGATCGCCAGGGGTTCCCCGTTTTCACTATTGAAAGTCAGAGTTCAATGAGCAGCGATGATAAGAAACAGTAGGGCCTTGCATTTCAGGGTATGCGAGACTGTATAATTTTCCTAGGCAATTAAGGGCTTCAACTCGAACAATTTGCTATGTGGTAAACCGTTAGATAAGCAGAAACCAGGAAGTTAGAGGAAGGGAAACCTTTTTGTCCAGGCCACGGCCCGCAATAGCGCGTAGAACATCATCCGAAACATAGTGTAGGGCAGTCTCATAATCTAATTGCGCATAAACCTTGCACACAGCCGCACGCACTTTTTCATCGGGGTCCATCAATTTGGCGTCCAATGAAACTGAGGAACATTGATAATAGTGTTGGTGTGATTATATTGTAAACATTACCTTCAATCTCCTTCTTGAGTTCAGGGAGGGCGGTCAACAACCCTCGGGTGGCTTCAACAAATTTCACCCGAATCCCGCTCGACCGGTCATTTTTTCTTGAGAGCCATAAATTCCAGGTGGTTGGGTACTTCTTAACGAGGTCTGCCCCCCCCTTATCGGCGAACATATCCCCAAGTGTCTGAGTTACAATTAATCGCAATTCTGTTTCCTCGGCGCGGAGTTCTTCTTCGAGTTGAGGTATTACACTGTGGAGCAGAGCAGGACACGAATGGTGGAGGCGTTTGACAAGCTCGTGCGATGTTCTGATTTCTTCAAGCTCTTCTTCGCGGGCATTACTGACAATAATGTCCGAGAAATACTGACAAACATGGCGTTGCAATTTATCTGCGGTTGCGTTACAAACATCCACGGCAAGGCGATAGGCGGGATGTTCAATTCGCTGAGAAAAGGTAATAGATGAGACTTTGTAATAGAAAGGTACAAACGGTAGGGCACAATTGAATGCGGCAACCCAAAATGGCTGTCTGACTCACCGCATTTTTGTCTATGAATTGGGACATGAGTGTTTCCAGAGCCTCAGTGGGGAGAGATTGACATTCATCAATCAGGGCGACGAGGATATCCGTCATAAATATTTCAATTTTCTTGGCGAGATCGCGTTTGACTAGGTTGAAGAAGTCCCGAAAGACTTCAACAATGAGATCCTCGGCATTCGGTAGGTCGCATACCAGAACGACGCTCTTGACTGTGGATAATGATTCCAAGAGGTGAAAGTATTGATCGTAATAAGACGCATCTGAGCCTTGGAGACCTTTGGTGAGCTGCCGGAAGAAGAATTGGAAGATGTCGCGAAGTTCGGCCTGTGTGTATGGCGCATCGGGAGCATACAGCCTGAGGATATCGGCCAAGCAGCATGCAGTGTAGGCCTTCACCCCCCTGTCCTTGTGCAAAAGAATTGACGTATTGACCAGTTCCTTGCGGATGCTACCAAGGGAGCCCAAATCAATGTGTTCCTGATCAATGCCCGCCAATTGAGTGTGCAACGCCTTGAGCTTTTTCAACAGAGCATCAGTCGAGAGACCTTTGGTAACGAGCTTTTCGTTAAATGCAAGTTTCTTCTTGGGGCTACCGCCATGGCGGGTTTGGGCGACCATGGTCGAGGATGAGGAAGGAGACAAAGCGCGTGAAGCGCACGCGTTGTTTGTCTTTGTCCTCCGTTACAAGGCTTTGACCTCCCTCCCAACGGCTAATGTCCAAAATTCCTCCTAAAAGAACCCTCCCATCCAAGGAGACCACTCTTTTCAAGGAACTTTTAACCCTATATGAAACCAGGCTACTCAAAAAGGCGCTCAAAACCGCAGATCTGATTTTGAAGAAGTTTCCTGAGCATGGCGGTATGATATCTATCCGACATGGTTGATGACTGTCCTGATCTTCGCAGAAACTATGTGTATGAAAGGTCTTGTATTGACCCACATGGGGAGGCGTGAGGAGGGGATCGAACTTGTCAAAAACGGCGTACGGCTTGACTTGACATCACATATCTGTTGGCATGTCTTCGGTCTCATCCAAAAGGGAGAGAAGAAATACGAGGAGGCTCTGAAGTCCTACACACAAGCCCTGCGTTTTGATAAGGTGCGCCTATCCTCGAGTTACTAGAGCATTCTGATCGAAATACAGGAAAATCTAAATATCTTACGCGACGCTGCGCACTTGCAAACACAATTACGAATCTATGATGGATTGGTAGATACTCGACATACCCTTCTCAAACTTCGCCCCACGCTTAGGCAGCACTGGGTAGCATTGGCTGTTGCTCATCATCTCAACGGGAATTTGCATGAGGCTAACAAGATTCTTACCCATTACCAAAAGTCATTGAAGGTACATCTCGAACCATACCCGCAATTCATGAGCACTGCTGATAACTGATTTTAGAATGTGACAGATTACGATGTGGACCATTCCGAAACTCTGCTTTATCATATTCGTGTATTGGAGGAGCTGGGCGAATTCTCAGAAGCGCTTGCAATGCTGGACACAAACGCTAAGTCGAGGTCCATTGTTGATCGTACAGCGATTATGGAATACCGAGGTACTTGCATCCACCACTAATACATCGAGTATGGTCTCATCGACCGTCACACCCTAGCCCGTTTGCTCTCAAAAATTGGCTCTGATGAAGCGGAGCATGCCTGGCGGATCCTGGTTGAACACAACCCGGACTGTTATGACTACTATCGTGGATATCTCTCAAACCAGGGCGTAGAAATGGGTATGTTGAATATGTGCACTCACTTTCATTCCCTACTAACATTGGTCAGGCCAGGAGAGTCCAAAAGCCCTGGCTGCACTCAAGGACTTCTCCTCTCAAATTCCTAAAGCAATGGCTTCCAAACGCCTGGCTTTATCAATTTCCTCGGGCAGTGAATTCAAGGAACTTGTGGTGTCTTATCTATCTTCGGGGTTGAATAAAGGCATTCCGTCGCTCTTTGCTGATATCAAAGCCTTGTATGAGGATCCAACGAAACGACAAACAATTGAAGAGGTCGTTGAATCTCTCCGCGAACAATTCACACCCGACCCATCCACTCCTCCGGATTCTTCCGAGCCCACCACTTACCTCTGGACACTGTATTTCTTGGCTCAACACTATTCCTACATATCCAAACATGATCACGCTATTTCGGTCCTCAACCTAGCCATTTCGCACACACCAACCTTACCCGAACTTCACACATGCAAAGCCCGAGTTTTGAAAAGGGCAGGCGACCTCTTTGGCGCCGTCCGATGCCTTGACGAAGCTCGTTTGCTTGATGGCCAGGATAGATTTTTAAACACCAAAAGCGCCAAGTACCGCCTTCGCGCCGGATTCATAGAAGAAGCAAGCGACATATTGGGACTATTCACCAAGGTAATTGCCCTATGTCACTGTTAACCAATAACTGAGGATATGCAATCAAGAAAGATGCTTCTAGCCCTGGTACTGATTTAGAAGACATGCAATCACTTCTATACCTCATGGAAGAAGCTAACGCACACTACCGCAACGGAAAATTAAATCTCGCCTTGAAAAAGTATACCGCCATCCATAAAGTGAGCCGTCAAATACCTGCATATGTTTGATTAACCCATAGTCACTCCAGATATTCAATGAAATTGAAGATGACCAATATGATTTTCATGGATATTCGATGCGGAGGTTTACCATCAACATCTATCTAAAGTTCGTTTCTTCAATAAAATTTTGGCGACTTAGCCTTACCATTGGTCCCTTCAGCCTGTTAAAGTGGGAAAACCAGCTCCGATCACATCCCGCTTACATTTCAGCCGCAATCGCGGCGTCGCGAGTTAGTATTTCGTTCACTCAAATCGAATGGTCTTCAATCTGCTTCCCCAGATCTATATCGCTGTTTATGACAACCCTGCATTGGCTGCGTCTCAATCCTCTTCAAGTAACCCCTAATTTGTATTCTCTCCCCCAATCTGACATTTACTGGCAGCCCAATTAACGGATGCTGAGAAGAAGGCCAAAAAAAAGGCCAAAAAAGCCGCACAGAAGGTTCAGGAAGATCCTAAGAAAGGTCTAGTATAATTCAGCTCTTTCTACCCCCACTGAAGTTGATTACCCTCAGGTACACCCGCACCGAACCACGAAGACAAGGGATTGGAGGTTACGCCGTCCAAGGACGAAGATCCTGAGGGCTCCAAATTGCTTGAGGCCAGTGATCCTCTGGAGCAGGCTGCCAAATTGCTCCATCCTCTATCTATGCTCAATACCAATAATATTGAAGTCTGGGTTACCATCTTCGATGTAGCCCTGCGGCGCAGTAGGTTCAATTATATGAGTTCATTTCTCAGCTCTAAGGAATATTAGAAAAATTCCTCCAGGCTGTAAAAGCTCTCAATCGTGCTCGTGCAATTGACCCTGAGCACCCTGAACTCCACATCTGCCTCGTCGATTTCCATCAAGCGGGTAGGTCCTCACTCATGTCCCCTATAAAATACGCCTCAACGAAATACAGCGTCTTCATTATCCCAACCACCGCCTTCACCAATTGGGCCCGTCTTCATGGACATCAAAACTACACTGTTCCCAGATAATTTGTCCATTGAGACCTTCAACTCACAATACCTCCAACGACATTCAACGTCCGCACCAGCCATCTTAGCGAGCGCGCGGGTGTTGCAAAAACTTAAAGCGCCGCCTGAGGAAATTGACGACACTGTGTTTTTGACGCTCAAGGAAGACGTCGTACTGGACCTCAAAGTAATGTCTACTGCTGCGAAATCTCCCACTCATACTTATTTTTCCCAGGTTGCGATAACAGCTGTCGAGTACTTGGTATCAGTCAAATCGACTCGGGCTGAAGAGTACCGGGCTGCTTGTGACACTCGATTCCATCTTTCCACCGTCTTCAAAACCCCCGAAGAACTAAAAGCATTACAACAGAAGGCGCTCAAGAATCAAATTGACTCAACTGAGGGCGGTGAGGTATTGCCCGAGAGCTAAAAGCCTATGCTAGATGTAATTAGAGCGGCTTGCTGGCTATCACCCATCATGATCGCATCCTGAAGATTGAATATCGAGTCTTGGATGGTTAGTGATGGAGTGGTATCCCATCCGCGAACATACAATAACACTCGTTAACAACTCCCTACCATAAGATTGGTGGAAGGACGCAATAAGTGGGCGTCGAAGTTATGGCATGGATTCCAGATACATAAGTACATGCTCATGCAGTTTCCATCCAATTGCGAATCGTGAATCACCGTGTCGGTGAGGCCGACGTTGACGTGATATATCCAGGCTCCACGTTCAATCGTCGCCCCCACTACGCAGCACCTCCATTCCCAAACAGCTACGTTCATTTCCGTCCAGGCTCCACCTAAGATACTAGAGTAGCGGAGTAATGGCCAAAATCGACCTAGCGCTGACATATTAACCGCCGTTCGGCAGTCAGTTCACTTGGCTGATCTGGTTGCGCATACTCGGATGCAATTCGCGGCGCTGAGCAATGTGTCGCTAATCGGGACCCTGTGTAGTGGTTATGTCTTATTCATGTTCTCCACAGTGCGTGCATAAACGTCACGCGTCACGACGCACACGGCCCTCAACTCGGCCGGGATAAACAGGATGTGAATTGTCATTGACTCCCAACTTTACCATCGACCCGCAAAGAACTATGACAGTCCTCAATGTCATCCAAGATCTGCAGCTGAAGAAAAAAATCGCAGTGTTGTCGAGACTCGACTCCTCAGGCCTCAGGGCTCTTCCTATTTTTTTGACCCTCAGACCGGCAGACGTCAAATTTTCAAGTTTGAGCCTGAGTGTGATCGCTAGTCCCTACACCCACAATGCATATGGACACCCTAGTATTTTGCCGGGTGGTTCAACGTTAATGCGCGCTTGAACCATGATTACGTTCCCGCAAACGCGACCATGACGCACCATGCAAACTCAAGCGCCAGTCCCCTGAGTATTCTGAATCTCGAACCGCATAACTTGAAGACTGACGAGCCGCGCAAAATCACTGCTCGCAAAAGAGGACATGGGCGAGGGGCCCCGCAGGCTAAAATGGCGTATGTCCACGGGAGAAGAAGACTACGACTACCAACACCAAACCAGCAGATCTCAATTCTCCGACGCTGTTATTATGTAGAATGAATGAGTTGTTGAGATCACAGTCAAACTCGGATTGTGGCATCGCTACGCTAGGATATTTTTTTGGGGTTTCAGACCAAATGTCCAAACAGTTGTCATTGTCCTGCCGTTATTCTGCTCATTTCCGTCTACGCCCCACCTCAGGTGGAGCAATTATCCAAAACCAACCTAGCGTCGACATATTACCTACTGTAACAGTAGCCTACAATTCGTCGGTTGCGCTCGCGGGTGCAATTAGCAGCGCTAGGCTAATCGGGACCTTGTATGGTTATGACTTCATATGTCTTCTTCGCGTCCTCCATGTGCTCGGGGGTCATAGCGCACGGCCCTAAGCCAGGCTGCAGTGAGGGATAAATAGGACGCGAGTCCTGATTGATTACTCAACTTCACCAACTTGAAGTTCTCAGGTCTTGCAGCTTCCCCACCATGTTCTTCCCCACTGCTCTTGTCACCGCCCTCGTTGCTACTGCGTCCTGGCACGTCGCAGCTGCCACACCCGTACGTACCCTATAACACACGGGTCACAAATTGACCACCCATCCTGCTTAGACATCCACTCTTGCGAGTCGCGGCGAAGGCACCACGCTCCAGCTCTTCTCCGAGGAGGACTTTAAGGGCAACTCCAAGAGCTTCGACATCTCTAGCCCAGGAGAATGCACAGAAATACCGCCTCCGCTTGTACACAACGTCTTCAGTCTCAAAGTGGGTGCTGATCTCACGTGCTTTTTATACACGTACGCACAACTGCACCTCTGAGTCTCCCTCGCCCGCTGACCCTTCTCTCCCTTTCTCTCTACGCAGCGGTTCGCACTGCGCCGGCTGGCGATCCAATCCCTACCCAGCGGGCGAGTATCCGTCCATCGACGGGCCCGAGCAATCCGCGGAGAGCTTCGGGTGTATATCCGAGTCTCAGTAGGAGCGGCCCCAGGCGGTGGTGTGGCTGTGAGATGTAGAGGCATAGATATCCTACGTAGCCAGAATGTCATATTTGCACATCATAAGAACAGTCGAGGCGTAGGGAAGGTGTGCACACTGCGATCATGGGCACACGACGTGTGTATGAGTTGCATTTTCACGGACGCGGTATAAGATCATGTGTACGTGACGCGTGATATGCAGATTGAAACTGAGCGTTGAAGCGCTGAAACTTGATTCCTATTGCACTCTTTACTTTGAACCGCATGGGACTAAGCGCCAAATCACTGCTCGCCAAGGGGGTCAAGGGTGAGGGACCCAGCAGGTTAAAGCGGTGCATGTCTGGGAGATGACGGCAAGGGGAGGTGTGACCACCAACGCCAAAGTAGCAGCAGATCTCCCCAGAAACGACACGAGCACCAATGCCACGAACATCCATACGGGATCGGAGGTGGACAGATGGGGCCCCGGGACGCCCGCTGCGGCGCGCGTATGGGTGCCATGGCCTTTGCCTACGACACCGCACCTGCTGCGTACTTCACGCAGGTGTCAGACTTTTTCCCCTGGAGTACAGGAAGGCATGCATGCGTTTGAGGCATGGGTGAAGCTGTCGGAAGTGTGGGACTCGTGTGAGAGAGAAGACGATAGGCGGGACCTGGAGCAGAGGGCTGGACATGGCGGGTTGGGGATGATTTCGCGCTGGGCATGTCTGGCCTGGTGATCTCACCTGGGCTATCATCTTTGTGCGATATTATTCTCATTGTCCGGGGGGCGCGGATCCGCATTTCCATCTCCACGACCTTTCTCCCGGGGCGACGTCGGCGTCAACGTATACAACGACCCTATTGCTTTCGAATCCATCCTCTACTACTACCTTGGGCACCCCACATCGAGCTCAAGATGTTGCTCACAATGGTAAAGATATGTTTCACCGGCGTTTGAGTCAGCAGTCGAGCCTATCACCATTATGTCGAGTTGGGCGTTGAAATGTCCAAATTTATGGCGGAGGTGTTTCGCTGCGGCCACGGTGGATGGCAGTCCCGGCCCAGTTCCTCCGAGCCCAACAGCCATGAAATTCATGCTGCGCCCGGAGTAGCGCCTCTGTTCGTTTGCTTCATTCCTTAATCTCCTTGATCTCCGTTACGGTGTAGCCGGCGAGCCGGCCACACAGAGCGGATCGGAGAGCGGAACCAGTATCCACGTGACCGGGTAGACAGCGTTGCGAGACCGGTAGAGATAGACAATCTAACACTTCACTGCCGCATTCAGCGTGTCAGCCGCCGAGCCGTCTCCATCTGGTGACAACAGTGGGACACGACTCACGCAACAATCAATAACCGATAAGAGATAAAGGGACGAACTGACAAGTGAAACCAAGAGGGACAACTGTGATACTGAAAATAATATGTCGTATATGAACATCAAACTCTTCCAGGGTGATGCTGAGAACGAGAATGACAACCCACAGGATTTCCTTAACGCGATAGAACGGAGCTTCCTGGGAAATTCATTCACAGAAACAGAGAAACTCAAGCAATTCGAGTTGTACCTCAAGGCGGGCAGTACAGCAAATGCATGGTGGAATGGGCTCGACGAAACTTCACAAAAAGACAGCTGGGAGCACCTTCAGGAAGCCTTCGAGACGAGATGGCCAGAACGGATCATCAGAGCAAAAACAACTGAGGAAAAAGTGGCTGCACTCGCAGCAGCGACACTGGCAGAAGCTGCACTCGGGACCAGAGTTACAATCGACGGCACGGAGGAACTAGCGCATGTCATCTGGGCGGACAAGGTGGAGCGCCTCGCTCGGGCAGTCCCAGACAACTTGGGTATCTTACTCCCAATGACAATAGAAAACATGCCGAAGGCGTTGAAAACCGTCATTGGGACCAAACACAAGACGTGGAAAGGATTCTGCAAAGCGGTGAGAGAAGCCTCCATGTCAGGAATAAAAGAGGCGCAGAAGAACCAGGAGGAGATGAGGACATTGAAGGATCGGATTATGGGGATGGAAACTTGGGCGAGCGCATTAACAAGAAACTTCCACGACATCATCCGTACAGCGTCAGCAGTTGTAGCGAGCATCAACCAACCACCCCCACTCCCTGCAAACACCAATGCAATCCAACAACCACACACTGTAATCACACCGCCAATTCACACCGTCGAAATCATAGATATTGATACTACAGAAATGTATTCAGTACCGGGAAATACAATCATCGTCGACCTGTATGCAGTGGAAACTATAGAGAAAAAACGCAGCATACCATTCGTGCATGGAGTAGAACTGAAAGGACCACGAGGTGAGGTGGTGAGAATTAGGAGTGTGTTCGATGACGGAGCAATGGTCAATGCAATCGATCTGAAACTGTACAATGCAGTCAAAGATCGATTGGCGGCGCTAGGACCGTCGTCTAAGATGCTCAGGATGGCGGATGGCAGACTAGTTACGTCGGCAGGGACATGGGAGGGGGAGATGACAGTGGCAGGAGTTGAAGGCATGGGACAATTTGAGGTCTTCGATAGCGGGGGTGCTTGGGGGCTACTGTTTGGGAAACCACTACTCCGCACATTCAAGGCTCGACACTACTACGAGAATGACACCATCATCATCCCATCCCCTGGAGCGGCAGACATCACTCTGTCCAACCAGTACCGCATCCTCCCAGCAACCCACCCAACGGGCTCACTTGTCGGGCTGACAACAGACATCAAACAGTGCGAAATGATGAAGGGGGATCAATGGGCATCCCCCATTAGGCGAGTACCCTGTATAACAGAGAGTGAACACAATAATCCAGACACATACGCAGCCTCATGAGACAAAGACAGAGAATCAGAGGACCAAAAGCATGAGGAGGCAGATGATGATGCGGAGACAGAGGAAGGGTGGGGAAATGCGGGTTCACATATTGGCCGAGGGGAAACCTTGAAGCCACCGTGCACAAACTCAACGGGGGAGTCATATTCCCCCTCAAGGGAAGTCCAACAAAACACCTACACCCAAGAAGTAATAAGCATGACTGATCAACCAAACTCAGAGATTACAGAGAACATCTGGGTGGTCGAATATGATTCTGGAGATCCAAGTGCCGACTTGGGTGTGGAGCAACCAGTTGCACCATCAAATCTCCCGCCCTCAACCTTGACCCGGAAAACTGCTCCCTTCAGCAAGGAGCGTGTAGACGCGGTTATGGCAGAAGTGACAATAGGCCCAGACATCCAAGGGGAGGAGAGAGAGGCAGTCGTCAAACTATTACGTGAACATGCCGACTGCTTCGCATTATCGCTCAGCGAAGTTATACCAGTCAAAGGAGCAATACACAAACTCAATGTACCAGCCGATGCGAAATTCAACACACGCATCGGCCAACGACGCCTTACGCCTCCACAAAAGGAATACTACAACAGTGTATTGGACAAAATGTTAGAAGCGGGCATTGTCAAACCCATTGACCATAAAGACGTCAAGTGCTGCGGAGCAACTACCCTAGCAATGAAAACCCACCAGGGCGAAGGACTCACAATAGAAGAACTACAGCACCGCGTAAACGATGAGTGTATAGCAGCAGGAATTCCCGACGCATACGAGAATCTACCACCCAGACCAGAGACCAAACCACCAACAGATAAAGCAGAAGGCCAAACGAAGTGGCGCGTGTGCCAGGACTTCGCAAACCTTAACAAGGTTACCAAGGTACCACCCATGCCGCAGGGTGATATACGTGCAAAACAGCAGCGGCTGAGTGGGCATCAGTATCTGTGTGTCTTCGATCTAGCAGCCGGATTCTATGCATGCTCACTAGCAGAGGAAGACCAACCATATGTCTGCTTCTACGTGGAAGGACGGGGCTATTTCAGATATGTGAGAATGCCGTTTGGACTCACCGGAGCACCATCCACATTTGGACAGATGACGGCAGACAAACTAGGGGACCTGGTTGGGACACTAATTGAGCTCTTCGTCGATGATGGAGGACTGGCAGGGGATTCATTCATGGAAACCTTTGGCAAGCTCAAGACACTGTTGACGCGAGTACGGGAAACGGGCCTGTCTCTATCCGCAGCAAAATCAAGCTTCTTCGTGACAGAGGCGGTATTTGCAGGTGCAAGGGTAGGACCATCAGGCATAAAACCGGACCTGACAAAGCTCACCGCATTAGCGGACTGGAAAACTCCTAAGACATTACAGAACTTAGCAGCATTCACTGGACTGACGGGCTACTTTCGGTCTCTTGTGAAAGGATATGCAACGATCGCTCAGCCACTCACAGACCTGATAAGACAACTGGAGATACCTAAAAGTAAAGGGAAGCATGCATACCGGAAAGCCATGAAGGACTTCAAACTGGACGGGCTGTGGGGGCCAACGCAGGACAGGGCGTTCCTAGCGTTGAAGGTTGCGCTCACCAATGAACCTGTATTGAAAGGCCCGAAGTTCGACGGAACACCATTCATTGTCACCACCGATGGATGTAAGTATGGATTCGCAGGGATGTTGTCCCAGCGACATACAACCGTCCTGCCAAATGGCGAGGAGGTTACCCACATCCATCCTATAGCATTCACGGGGAAGCGAACGTCGCCAACAGAGGAAAAATATAAACCATACCTGCTAGAGTTTGGAGCACTGAAGGACACGTTGGATAGGCTCTCGGACATCATCTGGGGCTTCCCAGTCGAGATTGAAACGGATTGCCAGGCACTCAGAGACCATCTTCTTTGCGACAAGCTGAATTCAACCCACGCTCGTTGGAGAGATGGGGTCCTGGCGCACCAGATTGTAGACGTGCGACACCGCCCAGGACGGCTCAATCCAGTAGCAGATGGACTAAGCCGGAAGTACGTGAATACCCCAGTGGAGGACGGGGATGGACATACTTGGACAGTCAGTGAAGATTGGGAAGTTCGAACAGGCCTCCAAAACGACATCTTCCACATCAACACAGCCCCAACAAGTGACCTGGAAGCACTGAAGGAACGGTTCCAAGATGAGCCCATGTTCAAAGGGATTGTCGACGCAATAGGTGAGCTAGACCACGGGAAAAGCCTGAGGGAAAAGAAGCGGGCAAGGCACCGTGCAGAAGGGTATATGATCGAGCAAGGGAAGCTATGGAAGATAGGTGATGGAAAGTCAGTGAGGGCAAGAGCAAGAGTAGAGTGCATCACGAAAAAAGAGGCGGAAACCCTAGCCGCGAAGATACATGCAGAGAACGGCCATTTCCACCGCGACAATATCAAAATAGAAATGATGGACACCGTGTCAAGCCCAAAGCTGGATCAGTCGATCGTTAAAGCAATCATAGCCTGCGGGAAGTGCAAATGCTTCGGACCAACCCACATACACTCGCTAATGGAACCCATAACAAGGCGACACCCATTTGAACTGATGGTCACTGATACCTTAACGATGCCAAAAGGGAAAGGAGGGTTCACGAAAATCTCACTATACGTCGACACCTATTCACAGCACGTCTGGGCAACAAAACTCAAGAACGCCCCCACGGCAAAATCAACGTGTAAATCATTCAGCGACATATGTAACACATACACACCACCTGAGGCACTAATGACAGACGGTGGCCCCGAGTTCAAGAACAAGGAGTTGAAAGAGTTGTGTGGATCGAGAGGGGTGGAATTGCGAGTGGTACCAGCATATTCACCATGGGTGAACGGCCTGGTCGAAGGGATGAATGGGAAGCTTCTCGGCAGGTTAAAGCGGTTGTGTGCACCGAACTTGGGGAGTGATACGGAGGACAATGCAAACCCAGAGGAGATACCAAGCAATTGGCCAGAGCACCTGGACAAAGCAATTAGAGCACTCAACAGCAGGATTTTACCGAACCTAGGATTCTCGCCGACTGAGCTCTTACTGGGGCTAGTGATAAACACACCAAAGACAATACCTAGCGACGCGGAGGTGGAACCAACCGGAACAGATGTACAATTGCAAATGGCCTACGTGAATCAACAACGATTAGATGGATACGATCAGATCATCAAACATGCGGAGAAACGGAAGGCAGCATTCGACAAAAAAGTCAATAAAAGACAACCCAAAGAAGTCATATTCAAAACAGGAAACCTAGTACAAGTGTATCGAAACGACCTCGATTTCACGCACACAGCAGTGCGGAAGATGGCACCCAAGTGGTCGGCGCCGAGGAGAGTGTCAAGCCGCGACCGGAATTCCTACAAAATCGAGACATTAGAAGGACTACCTATTGGGGGCAGGTTCAGCTCACGAAGGCTGAGGCGGTTCATTCCCAACGACGGCACACACCTGAAAGAGGCTCAGGAGGCGCTGGAGGAGGCGTTAGGGGAGTGGGATATAGAGGAGGACGAGGCTGGTGGGCCTGGCGATAGAATAGAGGAAGGGGAGAGTGGCGAAGACGAGGACCAAATCGAGGCAGAGAATCCAGACATGAGAGATAGAGAGGTTCTGAACCAAGAGGCTGAGGCAACGAGGACGCTGCCACGCGGGGGGGGGAACATGTAGCCGGCGAGCCGGCCACACAGAGCGGATCGGAGAGCGGAACCAGTATCCACGTGACCGGGTAGACAGCGTTGCGAGACCGGTAGAGATAGACAATCTAACACTTCACTGCCGCATTCAGCGTGTCAGCCGCCGAGCCGTCTCCAACGGTTGCGCAATAAACTTCCATCATTTCACCGATTTGTATCTGAGGGACTCGATATCACGTACGGAAGCAATTGGGACATTGGCCACCCCGCTATGAACATGATCGACAGGGATCGATCTGGGTCTACAAAGCGAGCTTCCGGAGCCTGATCTATTCGAAGGAAATTTTTATCATTTTGGCTCCTTATAGCTGCTTTTATGCCATTCGTGCCTCCATATTCATTTCGTGTGCACTTCTATTATGAAACTAACTAACATTGAAACACAGGTAATTATATACGGTGTCTCTCCCTGACAAACGCGGTCACGAATATAAGGCCTAACGTATTGTTCAGCAGTTTTCGACTAACACCATCTACGATTTTTTACACACACGTGCTGGCGCCTGGCGGCATTATCAGGAATGACATGGGTCACCCGTATTACCATTTCCTATCACAATCGGTCAGTACATATGTAATTGCTATGATCTTGCTAGTTGGTATGATAAGAAGGACAAATGCGCCGATATATCGCTTCTAGACTAGCCTAGATCTTGATACGAGCAAAAGCTCGATAGGTTATAAACGAAAGCAATTCAAATACAACCTTGGACGCTTTGATCAAAGCGCCGCACACAGGTCGCCATGATTATGCCGCACCTGAAGTGACACGATCACTTGCACTTCAGGCTGTTGAACGTTGAGTGTTTATTGCGACTACCTTTGGACTACCACTATGTCTTCTTTCCTCATCTTTTACTCTCCTATCTTTATTCCTGTCCCTCCCATTTACAATAGGGTATTCATACCGCCTTGTTTGTACCCGATCGGCAGAATCAGGCATAAACTTATCACTCCTCGTGTGCTCCTACACTCCTGACAGTCTCTCGGATCTGTGCAGCCACACAAATACATCTTCACCGTCACATCTCAACCTGAGATCTTCATATCAATTCTCGACTTCGTATCTGGTGAGTACTTACGAATGTTGGGAAGCGGTTACCATCACCATCGACTATTTCTCCTCGAGGCTATATTTGGGTTCGTGCTGGCACCCCCCTCACCACTACATAGAGGCCCGCTGATCGACTACCCTGGGCGCTGCTGTAGGTCATGCTGGGTTTTCAGCGAGAACCCGCTGGTTATACGGAAGAGTGACTTGTATTTTCTGTGTTGGGAGCCCCCATCCACTCGCGAGGATGGCTAAATTTCATTAGGTGGCCTTTCCAGCTGTAGGTGTTCAACTTATGTAGGCATTCACGCCTATACGACTCCATGTTGCTAAGACTCCGCAATTTTTTTCATAACCATCTCTGGAGTATCAATTAACATGATCAGGTCGTGAGTTTTGTGTTATTGCTGTAAGCGACTTTACACAACGGTGCTTGTGAGCCCAACAGGCGTCGGCCATCCCATAAACCAAAACCCTCACACTACTTCAACTGCAGACAATCCTGTACCACTGTGGCTGGGCGGTCGATCCCAAAGCTCTGCATGGGTGCCTTCAGCCTATCCATATCATCTCCTTGAGGGAGGATATCTATCCTCGGCTTCTGACAACCTGCGATGGCAAGGAGAAACTGCTGCTTCCCCGTGCCATATGCCAACGTGTTTACGTAGGCAACCTGATTGAAGGGAATCCGAGCTGCCTCGGTGGGTGCTCCGAGTAAGTGGCGCAATGTGCGGTCCAAGACGATGAGATTGGTAACTGCGGGCGAGATGTCCAAGATGTGATGTCCGATATTGGGAATGATGAGGAAGGTCAATCAGTTGCGCCGCGTGAGTCCGAAGCGACAGGAGTTGAAGACTCACCTTAGACTGCTCCGCCCCGAACGACTTGTCTTTTTGTGAAACCCCGGCATTCCACCGATTTGTATCTGAAGGACTCAGTATTCACGAGAAGCTATAGCCAGAAGAGCGCCCCCCCAGGCCGATGTAAATGTGTTTGGGGCAACTTTGGTGTCGAATTTCGATGCGATAGAGAATTCAAAAAACCTGTGGGTTTCGCGTTTTTAAGTAAACTAGGGGACCTTAAGAACGCTATTACAAGATAATAGTAGCTCGCTTGCGATGAATATATGTTCTCGCACTCTATCCAGGAGAAACTTTGTTAGCAATGGTCAAGTCGGTCATGGCGAGCGAAGTTCAGACGGGTTACGCGTACGACTCGAGTCAAAGCGAGTTAATTTCAGACTGACGCGTCGTTCAATCAACGCGTCCAAATCACTAAATAATGGTCCAGCTGCAGGATCTCCACCTAGGCTTTGCTACCCGCACTTTTGTCAATGTAAGCACTCCGAACTGCGGATAATCGATAATCCATGAACCCAAAAATTAAAATACTAAGAAATATTCAAATTTTAGCCCTAGCCTACTTGATTACAACAGATCCGGTCTCCTGCAGTTAAGGTGGCTCCAGGATCCCCATCCAATCCAGCGACCAAAAGCCCTCCAGGGAAGATTGACTCCCTGGCCTTCATATTTAACCCCAACTGGGCGTTGATTTCGATATCTGATTTACCGCAGCAGTTGAAAGGCCAGTACAAGCCGGGCGACGTCTGCATCCCTAGCATCGCAGTTCTGAGTTCTTGTGTCCCTTGACATCTCACTCACTCGTTTCCAAGGATCATGCCATGCCAAAACTGCAGCTGCCTCTCTTGTCTCGCCCTTGCGGGTTCGCCGATTCCGCCCACAGAATTCTCACTACTCCCATCCGAGCTCATGATGACAAATCGTGCTCCAACCGATTCCGAAGCAGAGGAATCCAAAGATATGATCGATTTTGCAAAGAAAAGAATGTTGTTGTTACAAGAAGCGATGGCCGATCTCGCAGAACAGACCACTCACATGATCGAAATGCACAAGGCTGTCATGTCGCCACTGAGGAATTTCCCATCAGAACTCCTAGTAGCAATTTTCGCGGAATACACTGACACCACAAGAGATCCCTGGCCCAGATTCACATCCCCCACTTCGCCTCTCAACCTCACGTGGATATGCTCCCGCTGGAGGAGGATCGTCTTGGACACACCACAATTTTGGACCAGGATCTCCAATTCCACGCCAATGGTCGATTTGTGGCTAACTCGATCAAGAGAGTCGCTTCTCGATTTGAACCTCGATTTATCCTCAGGCAGTACCAATCCAACTCTGAATGCCCTTATTCCCCAAGCGCACCGCTGGGAGCAGGTCCATCTCACTCTCCGATTAGACCCCAATCCCACGCTGTCGCATGTGAAGGGACATCTTCATTCATTGAAGAGATTGAAGGTGTCATGCCTCAATACTGTTGGCACTTTGGACTTTTTCGAGGAAGCCCCACAGTTGACCGAAATCCAACTAGACCGAGTCACCTATCCTCCCTCCATCAGATTGCCATGGAAGCAGCTCCGAAATTGTACACTCGACGGGTGGCTGCTCACACTTTATACCCTCCAACAAGCCAAGAATACTGTCCCATTTCATTCAATTCGACACCAGTGTGACCCGTGACCTTCGAAAACCTATTCGACTTATTTTAGCTATTCGACATTACCCAATGTGACCGTGACAGCCGAAAAAATTTCGACAAACCGGGAAAATTTTTTCACATTTGGCACCAAAAACAGCATTTTTGGGCACCTTTCCGAAAATTTCGACGTAAGTGACACTCATTTCTATTCGACGAACCCGCTGTGATCCGTGACATTGTACCGATTTTCGTCGCCGACAAATGCCGTGTGACGCGTGACCGTCGAATTGAATGAAATGGCACAGTATCCAGACATGCCATTTGCGTATAGATGATAGCTATTCCCCCCAGTTGCTGACGCCATTTGCTGACATGAGGTATTTCTACTCAGAACTCAAGACTCTAATTGTATCACGTTGGAACTCTCAAGACTCCGAAATTTATTTCTTCTTCATCCCACTCACTCTGCCATACCTCCAAACTCTCGAATTTTGCTTTCCAAGGGTTACCGGCCGTCTACTACAGAGTCTAGCACAAGCCCTGTTTGAATTTTTCGGACGATCCTCCATGTGCATTACCACCATAAAGCTTACTAGCATTCCATTCCCCCCCAGCACCCTCATCGATTATCTCGTGCTCATGCCTTCCCTCGTTTCCCTCGACATTGGATTTAATAGGTATCACTCTATTAATGATAACATTCTGGGTTGCTTGAACTTTGATCACCCCAATCATCTGCATCAGGAAAATGATGGTACCACCATAGACCCCCTATTAGATACATAGACATGCATAGACATGCCGGGGATTTTATAGTCACCATAGACATGTGTAGACATGCTGCATGTATTTGTAGACTGTCATAGACACATATAGACATATGATGCACCTATGTAGGACATACAGATGTATATGTAGACTTCATAGACATGCAATACACCTATGTAGATATATGTAGACACACTACATATCTATGTACTCTATGTAGATATACCAGTCTGCTATGGAGGCTATGCATGCCCAGTAAACACATCTCTCAAGCCCCTCATAGTCACTGGGAGAGTTCATTTATATTGAATGTATGTACAGTGTACTATTCAACTGAGAACAGCATTGTATTCATGACAGACACGCGCACGCCGCGCAACATATGCCAAGCGTCCAATAACGCTCTCAACCCACAAGCCCCAATTTCGCCTCGCATAATTGTTGCGCACGTCAACTGACGCGGCTAACAATTTTGCGGGGGTGCAGGGGGAGTGGGTGAGGCAGAACAAAGTGTCCTACCCCCAGACAAGAGGGAGGCACGTACCTACATTATTCGCCGGCACTACGGGCTGCCGACAGGAACAGAGAGCTCTAGCTTTCTTGTGGGGGCGGGTGGACAGGCGTATGGGCGTATGGGCAGACGGGGGGCTGAGGAATAGGTGGGCATGAAGATGTGAGGCGAGAGGAAGGGGACGGTCGTGGGGTGGGCCCTAGATGGGTGTGGCTTTGGTAATGCGAACATGCAGGTAGACTATGCGGGCGGGCACATGCGGATGGGGCGGGCATTGTCTTGTATCCGCATAAGCAGACAACGTAGGGGTGGAGGAACTCACTTTGGAGGCCCTCAACTGTGTGATTCCCATACGCTGTCCGTCGTTAACGTTTATGCCATTCACGCATCGTTGTTGTAGTTCGAGTGAATGCGACACTTGTTAAAACTTAAAACTTGAGATTGAGGACGAAGTTAGAGCGATTAAGAAGCCACTTACCCGGAGAGTGGGAGCTATAGCTCATGAAAAATAATGATGCGTGCAAGAGGGTAGATGGGCGACGTGAGGGCGAGATGCCACAGGTGATGTGGACTTGTCAGAATTTCGCCTTGCGGAGGCGTGACGAAGAGTGACAAAGAGTGACAAATCATCACAACGCAAAATTTTCAATGTTGAACATTGACTCGGACGGTTCGAGTGTTCAACGGTTCAATATCAATGTTCAACGTTGAACGTTGGTGCAGTGAGGGCATTACGGTGTACTACCGGTGCATTTTCTACCTTCACTGCACTTGTCTGACGCTGACACCAATATGCACAGCTGCTGCAAGCGACCCGACAGGCACCGCTGTTAAACGATCTAGCAATACATTCCACGGCACCACTGACACAGTCCCCCGGCAACCGAACGGTAATGTAAGGCCGGATGACAGCATCATCGTGGATCTGTAGCTGTATGTTTCAGACGCTTTTTCCGTATCCTAATACTCACAAAATGAACGACTAAGGCCACTAAAAACACCTCCCGCAACCGAGACGACCCCACCGGCATGCACAAGCGCTAAGCCACGACAATGGTGAGACCTCCAATCACCAGGCCGCTCACTCTCACTGCAACTGGCGCGGTTCGTCGCGGCCCCCACAAAACAGCGTCGGCGTGGGCACAAGGCACATGCGGGCAACTTCAGCTCGAACGCGCGCACGCCTGTACTCACCCCCTCCTCTCGCAACTGGCACGGTTCGTCGGGAACAATTGACACAACATATGGCTAGGCGGCCCCCACATAACGGTGTCGGTGCGAGCACAAGGCGCATGCGGGCAACTTCAGCTTGAACGTGCGCACGCCCGTACTCACCCCTCCTCTAGCACCTCGGGCCACGCCTTTCGTCTGCACATATATGATATCATCACCATATGTATTCAGATACTGTTGTATATAGCTCAATTCCATTTATTTTACCTGCTCAAACCCCCTTGGTGCATTGATTGAAAGTAACTGTATTATTTATTGCAATGTTATGGGTATCTACAGTGGTCTATGTAGACTACAGTGTCTATAGGTCTATAGTAATCACCAAAGTCTACAGTGTCTACATATGCATTAGAGTTGTCTATAGTGTCTACACAGACATTGCAGAGGTCTATGGAGGTCTATGGAGGTCTATATAGTGCACTATGGGGTCTATGTAAAGGGGTAGATGTCTACAGGTCTATATGGTCTATCTGGTCTATGTAGCTCTACCGTAGACCCATGAAATTTTCCTGATGTGGCCCCTTGCCTTCGCTCCCTCACTCTCCGGGGACAGGGCTCGTTCAGCGAGGAATCTATCAATGCCTTTATTGCGTCGCGAAGAGGGGTCAACCTTCAGGATGTGGGGGTTGCCGTACTTGAGAAGCTTGTTTTGAACTGCACCATTCCGAGGGACTGGTCCAGCTATAAACCCCCGTCATTTCACCAATTCGCATCCGAGGGGCTCATTATCATGTACGGGAAAGATTGGACAAGTCCGCCCTGTACCTTGGTCTGATATCATCAATACCGCTATGAACATAGCCGGCTCGGGCATGTGTAGGTCTGGTACTTCGGAGTGGATCTACAGAGTACTATTATTTTGGTCTCGTCTTGCCTCTCTTCATTCTTTCGGTTAGGGTGTCATCTATACATCTATGTATCTCCCTAACAAACGCGACCAGTGGCAGTTGCAAATTGTGATTGGATATTCTACCGAACATTCATGGCAATATTAACTTAAATACAAACACAGATCTTCCCCCTGAGCCTGCACGGGACCGAGAAGTAGCTTGAGCTGACTATGTACCCAATCAGCGAGCTCACAGCGGAGGATGGGCGGAATGAAAAGGTAAGTGCGACTGTGTGGTTGTAGTCTGTTGGCTGCTGGGCACGCAGGTAAGGATGCTGCCGAAATCGGTTGAGGTTGCGATGATCCAGATAGGGCATGCCACGAGTGCGGGTCACTCATAGGTACCCACGGGTTGATCCGTGGGAAACCTGCGGGTATTCACGACCCATGAGTTCCCAACTTATGAGTTAACACACTCACAAGTCATTTTACTTGTGGATCCGAGTCCCCGCTGCGGGTACCCACGAGTCTTGTTTGGTCTTGTTTGACTCGTCTCACTGTGTTTTCTGACCCACCCCCTTGTCACATACTCATGAGTATGTGACTCACAGATCCGAGTCTTTCTGTGAGTTTTGAACTTGCAGTGATCTGTGGTAGTGAGTACACAAGTCGCGGGGATCCGGACCCGCGGGTTTTTGTTCCCACGGATCCGGGTCGATCCGCGAGTGCACTCGTGGCATGCCCTAGATCCAGATGATGTGCTCGGGGAGGGCGGCGCGGGAGCCCTCTATGTTTGGAGATGAGCTTGCTGATCACTTTGGTGGGACGAGGGAGCATCAGGAGAGTTGTGGAATGAGGCCATGACGAACTGGAAAGATGTGTGCTGTGATCAAAAACAGTACCTATTCAGTAAAGTGGCAATATCTCGATTTCGCATTGGGATTTCAATTAGTATATGCATGTACGGTAATCCTACCGTCTCAATGGTGAATAGACCCATGTATGGACGTAGGTGCGACTCGGACGAGATATCGTGGGTTTGATTTACGGCGAACCTCGGTTTTGCACCATCGACGATTGCGATCCATACGACAGGCCTGACTGCCGCCTGATGCTGGGCGTTGCAATGCTGAACATTGAATATTAACGTTGAACAACGTTAGACTTGGGGATGAGCTATACACTATAACATTGTATATCCCGAACAATCGGGCTATTGATCTGACTCGTCATAACAAATGGGCCGCCCAGCTGGCTCAAAGCGGGAAGCCAAATTGTATCTTCGCACCACACCCTCCAACCGGCCTGCATATCTCGAGGAACGTGAGAGCAGAACAGCGTGTAGACACAGTATTGGTTGGAGTGACAGCGGTTCGGAAGATGTGCAGGTCTGATATCAGAACGCGATTGCAGAGTCAGCACCTGGGCACTTGAGAATTCTGCAAACATGATCATGATGAGATAGCGGACGCAATAGCAACAGGGAATTATACTGCATGGGCGGCGACTAGGCCAAGATAGCCATTGAAAACCCCCCACATTGTCTCCCGGTGAAGGATGATTTTGGGGGATAGGTTGTAAAAAAAAATGGCTTGAAAGACAACCTGTATTGGGCACTGACGGTTTCGCGAGCTCTTCTTGACGATGCAAAGGAACAAATTCAGCGCTTGGATGTCCACGAACCATGGGGATACAATACCCAATACATAGGCAGTGTTAAGGCGGAGTGCCTTTACCAAGGTTCAAGCGTCGAGTATCGTCGAAGACATCAAGTCAGAGTCTTGGGTCAATACCAACAAGACTATAGTCACTCCAAGTCAGGCTTTGACTTGGGTATTAAAGGTTCAGTGATCAAGGTTCAGAGGTAAAAGGTGTATTATTGCCTAGGTCAAGATGAAGAATAATGACAATGTATCTAGGGTTTATATACCAGGGACCTTGAGGCGCGAGAACATAGTACAATGAGAAGTAAAGACAATGTAAGGTAAAAGAGCTGTTGAAGCTCAGTCAGCTATGACATCATAGATGAGTCAGGTATCTAAGAATAGAGGCATGTGTTGGACATGCGATAGAACAATGAAGAATCAGAGAACAATGTAAGTATAGTCAAACAAAGGGGATCGGTGAATTAAGAAAAAGATAGGGGTGGGAACCGTTGTAACAGGCGGCCTGATTAAAAGAGAGCCGAGCCGCCTCAGCAGGCGCTCTGAGCAAGTAAGGTGGCATATCACTCACTTGCGTGGTCCTGGCACTCTTCGTACATATCCACCGGTTATTGGTCATCCTCAGTCAGGCCTGGCAGAATCATGAAGCCTGAGTCAGTCCTCGCTTTCAATTGAGAGAACCTAGTCATATACGAGCGGGTTGCGCCTGGAGAGCCTGAGGGTAATGAATAAGAATTTCAATTTGAATAGATTTCGGGCACCGCTGGGCCACGTGCTGATATGCTGTCCACCGATGTTGAGCCGCGAACATTGACAAGCGCTCCCTCTCTCAGCCTCAAGGTAATAAGTATTCATCTCAGCCCTACTAGTTGTAACAGATTTGGTTGGGACAGCCTCAGAACTCCCATTCAAGCCAGCACCTAGCAGCCCTCCGGGAATATTGACTTAATCTCAGTATTTAACTGGCCCTAACCAGACCGGTCCATACTATATAACCAGGTAGCCTCCAATGTGTTGACAGTTGGAGGAGGCAGATGGGGTGGTATTAGATATTATTAGATATGTATTGAGTATTAGTGTTGTATCAAAGACAATCTACGAATGGTAATGACTGGACGCACTTATGTAATCAGTAAAGCGGAGATTATTCTAAGTCAGTAATCTGAGTGAGCTTGTTATCTCAACACAATGCGCTGATTTTGATATCTAACTCAGCAATCTACTGGAGCAGCTGAAAGACCAACCCACTGATCTAGACAACATCCGCACCCTGCTATAAGTTCCACTAGCATCGTGATTCCTCACGCCCCCCCCCCCCCCGATACTCTATCCCCTACTCGCCAGCAAGGACCATGCCATGCCGAAACTGCAGCTGCCCCTCCTGCCTCACCCTTGCCGGTTCACCCAATCCATCCACAGAACTCCCACTACCGCCATCTAGGGCATGCCACGAGTGCACTCGCGGATCGACCCGGATCCGTGGGAACAAAAACCCGCAGGTCCGGATCCCCGCGACTTGTGTACTCACCACCACAGATCACTGCAAGTTCAAAACTCACAGAAAGACTCGGATCTGTGAGTCACATACTCATGAGTATGTGACAAGGGGGTGGGTCAGAAAACACAGTGAGACGAGTCAAACAAGACCAAACAAGACTCGTGGGTACCCGCAGTGGGGACTCAGATCCACAAGTAAAATGACTTGTGAGTGTGTTAACTCATAAGTTGGGAACTCATGGGTCGTGAATACCCGCAGGTTTCCCACGGATCAACCCGTGGGTACCTATGAGTGACCCGCACTCGTGGCATGCCCTACCGCCATCCGAACTCATGACAACCAACCGCGCCGCAACCGATTCCGAAGTCGCGTATTCCCGAAACATTATTGATTCTGCAAATAAGAAAATCTCGTTGATCCAAGCAGCAATGAATGTACTCGCAGAACAAATGGAGGATATGCTTCGCTTCGTCAAAACGCACAAGGGCTCCACTTCGCTGCTGAGGACGTTCCCACCAGAAATCTTGGTAGCCATCTTCACAGAATATATCAATATAGTCACAAATTTGCAGGTCTCGCCTTTCCCTGAACCGCCTCTGGATCTGATATGGATATGCTCCCGATGGAGGCGGATCGTCTTGGACACCCCGCAATTGTGGACCAAGGTTTCGTCCTTCATGCCAATCGTCAATTTATGGGTGAATCAATCGAAGGAATTGCCTCTCGATTTGAAATTGAATCTATCCTTTGATGATATATCAGTCTTCAATGCGCTTATCCCACAAGCGCACCGCTGGGAGCGAGCAGATCTTGTCCTCCAATCGGATTCCAATTTGATACTGTCACCCGTGAAAGCAGGCCATACCGTCATTCTGATATATTATCAGTCTGTAATCACAGACCCACCTTGATGTATTATCATCGGTAGCTCATTGTAGGCCATGTGACCCCCCGCCGTGATATATCATCCATCGCTCGTTCACGTGGTCCCCGACCAGCAATTTTGCCGCCAGCATTTGGGCTGACCGCAGGCGGCTATTGCGCCATTGCGCCATTTTCGGTCGAAAGATCGCATCAAGCCGATCTGACAGGCCCCAATCTTCACTTTAAATATAGCTCTGCCGTTGCCGGAGCCCTAGAATATAAATAACTTAGGCCGACAAAACGAGAATTCTGCCAGCGGCCTGCCGCCAACTGGGGTATGTATGATTTCCAATTAAAACATACGGAGAAACATGTACATTACAAAATTAATATAGCAGGGAAAATATGTGCGCTAGCACAAAATGCATGCAGCACGGCACTGTGGTTTGCAACTCCGGACGAAACTGGGGTATGTATGATTTCCGATTAAAACATACGGAAAAACATGTATATTATTTATATAGCAGGGGAAATACACGCGCTAGCCATATATATATAACACGACACTGGTACGCAACGCCAGAAGAAAACATACGCGCCATTAGGAAAAACATACGCACCTTTAGGGAAAACATACGCGCCGTTAGGGAAAACATACGCGCTGTTAGGAAAAACACACCAGGAAAAACATGTGCGAGTAAGAAAAATACCCCATACGATATTATCAATGGATGCGATCATTCAATAAACCGGGGACACCTGAGCTAGTGCAGCCAGTGTACCAATAAAAAAACATACCCGTAAAACTACCTATGCGCTTACGAAGCCTAGCCTGTAGGCATGACGGAAAATAAGACTAAATAAGGTAAACCGAGTGATATCTCCACTACAAGTATATTCCACAGGTCAGCTTGGGCGCCCAGATGTTGGCACTTAGATGAATAAAATTTTGACGATGACGCAACCTCACGTGATCACGCGCTCTGGCTGCAATTTCGACGAAGTCCCTTCGAGTCTCATATACATAGTCCTTGAAGCTTGAAGCTTGAAATTTGAACATTAAAAATGGGGACACCCCAATAGTGATTCAGATTTCAAAAATACAAAACATTTAGAATTTACGGAGGCTCAAGATAATCTACAATTTATAATTTACAACTCAGTGACACCTAGCCCTCTTTGTTGTAGATGGCCTGCGCAACATGGAGAGAATATGAGTCACAGCTGAACCTCTGAAAATTTCAACTTACCCAGTTGCCTCCGGTCCACTTTTCCGTTTTGCACCCTCGTGCTCAGTCAGGGACATCACCTCACGGCTACCCGGGGGCTTGCAATTTCGCTGACTTCGCACAATCAGCTCAAGTTCTGTTTCCGGGGCTGCCGCAGTATTCTTTCTTCGTTTTGGCCTTGTAACTCCTTTTTTGGGTGGGGCGAATGGGAGGCTGGATTGTGGTGGAGATGTAGCTTCGTTGCTGGGAATAGTGCCAGCTGGGGGGGAGGTGGGGCGGAGCGCGTCTGGAATACGAACGGGGACAGGAGGGACAGGAGGCGGCGCAGACAGCGGCGGCACGAGTGAAGGTGGAGGTGGCAAAAGCAGAATTTGATTCGGGGAGCCCGGACGGGGTGTGGAGGACATGTTAGTCAGAGAACTTGGTTGAGAGATGGGAGACGTGTTGGTTAGGGAGTTTGAGTGGGGCACGAGCGCATTGGTCCCCGGACGGGGTGTAGAGGACATGTTGGTCAGAGAACTTGGTTGAGAGATGGGAGACGTGTTGGTTAGGGAGTTTGAGTGGGGCACGAGCGCATTGGTCCCCGGACGGGGTGTGGAGGACATGTTAGTCAGAGAACTTGGTTGAGAGATGGGAGACGTGTTGGTTAGGGAGTTTGAGTGGGGCACGAGCGCATTGGTCCCCGGACGGGGTGTAGAGGACATGTTGGTCAGAGAACTTGGTTGAGAGATGGAAGACGTGTTGGTTAGGGAGTTTGAGTGGGGCACGAGCGCGTCGGTCAGGGAGCCCGCATGAGACATGGAGGACGCATGGAGTGGGGAACTTTGAGGAGGCGCAGGGGACGCGTTGGCCGGGGAGCCCGCATGCGGCATTGAGGATGCATTGATCGGGGAGCTCGCATGAGAAATAGAAGACGCATTGATTGGAGAACTTGGACGGGGCACGGGAGGCGCGTTGGCCGGGGAGCCCGCACGCGACATGGAGGATGCGTTGGTTGGGAAGCTTGCACATGAAATAGAATACGCATTGATTGTGCCGGTCGGGGAGCCCGCACGGGGCACAGAAGACGCGCTGGTTGGGGAGCCCACGTGAGATATGGAGGTCGTGTTGGCTGAGGAACCTGGACGGGACAGGGCGGGCGTGTTCGTCGGGGAGCCCGGACATGACGTGCTCCCTGATAGGATGTCCGGTGCCCCTGGCCAGAGGCAGGGATCAATGAAGCTGAAATCTTCACTGATCAACTGGTGGGGTATTGGAGGGGTGAATGTGAGTAGCGGATCAGCGGATGGGGTGGTGGATTGTAAGCCGACAATGGCCAGAGTTGGGGCATCCTGTGAGTCGCTAGTAAGCCAAGCGCTTGTGGGCGTTGCGGCCATGGCGTTGAGAGCATCGTTAGAGTGTGGCCCCAAAGTAGCGGATGCGTTTCCAGCAGCTACTCGTGCAGCACGGACGTCTGGAGCTACAAAACATTAGGCTAAGATGTAGCACCATGCAAATTGGACTCACGGAATGCTGAGCCAACAAAATCGAACCAATTCTTGAGGTATTCCCGGTATGAGGGGCTTGCCTTATTGAAACGTTTTCCTGAGTGATCGACTCCTGTATGGACGCTATGTAAAATAATCAGAATCAAATATTGATGAATAAAATGATTGCACTTATGCGCAAGTTGCGATTCGGCCATCATTAGCCGGATCAGGGCCCCCCAAATAGAGAGACCCAATTAAACCGGTTTTTTGGTATATATCTTCTAGAAATTTCTCCCCAATCACCGACGCTGACTTGATAGCACTGAAAAATCCTCGTCAATATAAGCTCCATATTGGAAACCTGAACGCCTACATAGTATAGCCTTTATCAACCGCACTCTTGCCCTCTCCATCGCCTTGGGCAGTTTTGAGGGATTCGACCTGGCGAAGTACCTCTTCCTTCACCTTGTCTGGTTCAGCATCCCAAGCTGCTTGAGTATGGTGGCGGATAACCGCTAAAATCTCATTTTTGGGGGTACTATTTGCTTGAATTTCCTCCCGCACTCCCGGACCGATCTTGGCTTCATAAGCCCCATTGCGCAAGTAATATTCAAGGGGTTGTGGCACACATTGGGTCTTAGGAACCACGAATGGCTTGATTTTGGCAGCTGGCTGCCCAACCTTCGTCGAATTGTTATTGTACCAAGTTTTTAACTTCTTCTATACATGTAAGTCCCCAAAATACGCGCTTTTAGATACAAGAACACGCACCTTTTTCGTGTTCTCTACATCCGAGTCTTCTCCCGGCCATTTTTCGAACCATTCGCGCTCGGTTTCGGACCAGAATGTGCGGTGTGTTTTAGTCAGCTGGGCGTTGATAAACTTACTCATGCGAGAACACAGCCACACGAGTTGTTCTTCGGTCGCCCAGTACCTTGGCGCCATCTGGGATTGAGGACAGGGTCCAAGACCGTGGGGACGGACCTGGACGGACCCTTTTTTACCCTGGCGATCAGAGATTACCTAATTTTCAGGTTCATCTT
Source organism: Infundibulicybe gibba (assembly GCA_015501065.1). Taxonomy (NCBI): domain Eukaryota; kingdom Fungi; phylum Basidiomycota; class Agaricomycetes; order Agaricales; family Omphalinaceae; genus Infundibulicybe; species Infundibulicybe gibba. The sequence continues at coordinate 6,947 of JADNYI010000332.1, read as the reverse complement.
TTCAACCACTCACCATGCACATCTCTGATATCACGCTCGGACAAGTAGTGACTGCGATCCAAGCCCTTGCCGTTGACCCCAGCTCAGCCCGTACGTCTCATCCTTTCGCCCCCTTGTGACATAGGAATAACATTGTCATAGCTGCCACACCTTGCGGGTCCGGTACGCTCAGCCAGTCCAACCACCATGATGCGCCCACCCCGCCCAACACTCCGGCAAAAATCCGGATCAATCGTCCCACGGTGCATGAGGCTCACCAAGAATCTAATACAGCCTGGTATGCTGTTACACGCGGCCGCGCTGTTGGCGTTGTGAAGGGCTGGTACGTATAGACCTATAAAATAGAGTCAATGGTTGGCTAATGACAATACAGGAATATAGGGAAACATCTGGCCAGTACCAAGGTGTGGCGATGCAAGCGGTGTGAGACTGAGGATGAGGCCTGGGAGGTATTCTACAAAGCCCAGGACCAGGGCAAAGTGTTTGTATGCCGCTGATAAGCATGGTAATGGTTTAGCATCAGTTCGCATCTATTTCTAGTCATTGTAGCTAATTTCTGTACTTACATTCGCATCGCGCGACTAATGCGCGACCACTGATCGCTTCGTACGCGTGGAGATCGCGCTTTCGATGCGATTCAGATCGCATCTTTACCATAGTGATCGCATAGTTTCTCTTTATCTTACAGATTATCGTACATTACATACATACTACCTCATGCCCGCGTAGCTCCGATTTATATAGAGTCGCACATAGCATGCATAATAAAACTTCCCCTTCGCATTAGAGCTCTCGAGTCTCGCATTCATCCCTTAGCTTGCGAAGATCTCCACAGTTCTTGGAGATTCAGGCCTTCACTGCACTAAAGACACCCGCTCGCAAACTGTGAAGCACTTGGTTTGTTGGTTTGCCCCACAGGCTGCAGTGTCCTATCACCGCGAGTAGTATTTTTTGTCGCACCGAACATCAATTTTGGACAATTTAAAATGTTTTTGTATTGACTACCAGGACTGATATATAAGTTGAAGATTCTTGTGTGCTACATGTAAGAAAGCTGGGCCCTCCATCGCATAACAAAGGAGATCTTCAAGCGCATGGATGATTGAGAGTACCCGGTTTGAAAATGATTGCGCCAAGTGCAAATTAGTGCCAGTACCAACCGCCTGCAAAATCGTGCTCTCGTGTTCTTGACTAATTTCATGATACCTCCTGAAGATAAGGATTGCGTCTTGAATCACGTCCTTACGGTGGCTCGTGAGATATGCCTCGTATATTCCGTTGACGAATACTGTTGGCGAGTTGTTGATATACGCTGTGAACTCTTTCTCCAAATCTTGAATCATATCGCGCCATTGAGTGAGTGAACGCGGTTTTGTGAGCGGGGGCAGCGGCAGATGGTTGGGTGGTGCCAGATGCCTCGGGAGGAAAGAAAGTAGTAGCACTGTGCCAGATGTCAGCATACATGAAGGAGGGGGGAGCTTGCATACAGTTACCGCTTGATGCATTCACGACGATGTATGCTATGCCGGGCACTTATTATTGCCTTGTGTCTAAGGGTTAGGAATGAATGAGTATCTATATACACGTTAGGGCGGCTTACTTGTCGTAGCTTCGTTTGCTTTTAGCCCGGTTGGCGAGCAAGCGTTCTGCAGGAGTGTTGTACAATTTGCGGCGGCCCATCAGTCCGTTTAGTGTTTAATGATGAACCTGGCAACTAAATCATGAGTGTCTGACCTTTATTATCTGGTGTTACGGCTATCGCTTCGTGAGCTATCACAATTCTGAGATTTCAAAAACAGATTTATATTCAATCTATAGACATGTATCTATACCCGAGTTTGAACCAGCTGATAACTGCCTACAGCTGTGTGTATACCCAAACTATTGGAGATGTTTCGGTCTTCTGAAGGGGCTAAGGGGTAGTTCCCACGGTGGCATGGTGCCGGTTTTTCATCAGATCAAACCCAATCTCCCAGTAAAAAAAACCCACATGTTGAACCCTGATCGACCACGTATGCCGGCTCCCAAAAAACGAAAGGTAAGGGTCGAATCTAGATAACAGACAAGTGCTGACTGTCAAAACTCAAAAAGCGAATCATTTCGCAGGCTATTGTCAACTCAGGGAAACGCTCGCATTTCCTTTTATTCCTTGCTCCATACGCTTGGAAGGCTATTGAAGACAACAAGGTGGACAAATTCAACACTCTGGCGCTGGCCTTATGGCTTGACCGGTTCCCACCCTGTTCCTCACCGCAAGAGCCGAATTATCTTGGATGGCTGGCCTCACACCGCAAAATGGCAAGTCGTTTTGCTTGATTCTCTCACTCAGCTTCTCACTAGTATTTATAGAGCAATGCACCTTATCAGTAGTGATCCGCACGGGTAATGCAACCCGTACGGGTTTTCCCACGGGTGCGGGTAGGGGTTACCCGCGGGTACACTTTTCGCAAACCCGCAGAAAACCCGCACCCGCACTGCGGGTAGGGGTTTTCCCACGGGTTTTTCACGGGTACGGTTGGCACTATTTGGCCCTGTTTTATGCTAAATCTGCAAAAAAAATCATACATTTTGACTAAATATTCACCAAAATAAGCCAAAAACCATTACTCGCACCACTCGCGGACATATTACTCAGCTGATATTGATCATAAAGCTTAGGTTGTTATCCCTGATTGTTGCTCTGACTATGGGGCACGTTGGACACTAGTTTTTGAGGCACACGGGTACCACGGGTATGAGGTAAATCCGAAACCCGCAGTGATTGCGGGTTTTTGGCAAAACCCGCCATAAAATCCGGATTAATCCAACCCGTGGGGCGGGTACGGGTTTCCCACGGGTACGGGTACGGGTCGTGGGAAATTACCCGCGGTAAACCCGTGCGGATCACTAACGAGGATCATGCAATCGATGGTGACTTTCTGCGGTATTTGACCTTCGATCACGCCGACCATCCACTTCCTCGTCTCGACACCCTTTCACTCAGGGGGCGGGCCATGTTCTGCCAGGAACACATTGATGCTCTTGTCATATCACGACACGATATCAACCCACGGGATGTGGGGGTTTCCCCACTCAAAAAACTCATTCTGGACTGCTCTACTCCGCTCGATTGGTCTTTTCGTGAACCCCCGACATTTCACCGATTCATGTCCGAGGGACTCAATATCACGTACGGACGTTGTTGGAACATAGAGCATCCCGCTATGGACATGATCAGCACGCGTGGATCTGATGATAGGAATCTATAAAGTGAACGACTGGAACCTCGTATAGACATAGCATGATACATGGTCACCGTCGCCTCCGCCATAGCTATCGCTTCGATTCCCGAGGTGGGTGAATTTCTTATACTTAGAGTATACCTGCAGCATCAGTGAGATCCTGCATCGGGTGTATATTTCCATGCGCCGTATGGTGGGTTGTTGGTTGGGGATGCACTATCCGCCGGACATGGTGTGTAGGTGTTTTTCCATTCACGAACGGGCATACATAAATTCATCCATTAGTCAACACCCCGCAAGTAGTGTTGAGGGTTGATTATAGCATGTACATACAGCATGGGAGCGTTTCAACTTGTAGTGAACAACCAAGTCGAGACGACTCATCACGACGGGTGAGCGCCTATTATGAAAATATGAGACGGCAGCTCCAAAGTCGCGCTCCCAGACCGCCCCACTGTCATTGTCAAACGCCTGTGTGCTTGCCACGTGTATGTGTAGTCAAGGTATGTCGTCTGTGGTGGCGAGAGGGTATCCCCCCTTAAGCTGAACTGCAAACCTTTGAAAAGACGGGGGCGATGTGAATGTGTTCAAGGGTTGGGGCAGCGTTATGCAAAGTGCGAGGTCCGAGATGCAATGGAGAATTCAAAAACCGTGGGTCTTGCGTTTCCAAGTCAGCACCCGCACGCCTGAGAACTTGAAGTGCGCTTTTATAAAATACACCCTGCAATAACAAGGAATCCTGCCGCGCTGTATGCCATAGCGTTCGTATAACTTGATCAACGGAGATCTGAGTCACCTTAGCAGGCACTCCGAGGCTTGAGCAAGTAATGTAGCATATCACTCACCTGCGTGTGTTCCTCATATTCACCAGTTATTCATCATCCTTGGTCAACCTGAGTTGGTCCTTGTTTTCAATTGGGAGTGTCTGATTGGGAAGCCGCATGAGTGGATTGGGTCGCGCTTGGAGGAGAACGATGAATCCACGATCCCGCGTTCTATCCGAGAGAAATATCGATGCTGGCAATAGTGAGGGTCTACAAGTGGTCGGTCGATCATTCATGGTGGGGGTGGGTTGTATCTCACGAGCGCTCAGAGCAAATGACACAATACACCACCCACCTGTGTTCCTCACGTCCACCAGTCATTGACCATCCTCAGTCAAGCCTGGGAGAATGATGGCGTCTGAGTTGGCCCCTGCTTTCAATCGGGAGCCTAATTGGGGAGCCTAACCACGCACGAGCAGACTGGGCCGTATTTTCCGCGCTTGGAGGGGGGAGGAGATGACGAATCCAAGCTTTTCGTGTTCTGTCCAGGAGAAATGTTGGCGCCGGTAGGCGCAACAGTGAGAGCTTACAATTGTTGGTGATGGTCGAGCTAGTTATGGCGAGCAAACGGCTCGAAGCGAGTTGATTTTAGACGCCGCCAGACCACGTGTCGACGCGTCATTTGATCAATTCACGCGTCCAGCTGCAGGTTATCGAATAACGGTCCATCTCCACCTGGACTTTGTTACCCGCACTTTGTCAATGTAAGTACTTCTGAATGGTGGATAATTCACGAACATTGACAAATTCAGCTCTCCCCTCAGCCTCAAAATAAGAAATGTTCATATTTGAGCTCCTGCAGTCAAGGCAGCTCCGGGATCCCCATCCGAGCCAACGACCACGAGCCCCTCGTAAAATGTTAACTCCTTGGCCTCTATATTTGGCCCTAAGTCAACTAGACTAGTTCAATACAGGCCGCTTCAAGTAAGTAAGTCGCCTCTGATAAGCCGATTTTGATATCTGACTCACTCATTTGCAAGGACTATGCCATGCAAAAACCGTAGCCGTCCCTCCTGCCTCACTCTCCCAGGTTCATCAATTCCACCCACAAAACTCCCGTTGCCGCCATCCGAACTCATGACAGCCGGCCACGCCGCAACTAAATCCGAAGTAGCTCATTCCAGAAACAGTGATTGAAGGTATCATCTGCTGGCGCGGTTAAATTCTTGGATTCATCCACACCTCAGGAAGTTGGGAACCGATTTCCGAGATATTCCCCCAGCCCCACTGCCATAGCCTCAACACTCAATACTCTGATCATATATTGGCGCCCCGAGGACACAACAGTATATTCAACAAATACAGTCTAGAAGTGAATGATGCGGGCTTACATCCGCGCCTACTGGATGTGGTGTGGGTATGGTAAATTTAATACATATACGCTGACGACACATGAAAATATTTTTCCATTGGTATTGGCTATGTCGTCCAGAGCGCAGACAGGAAAGGAGATGAGAGGTGGGTTTCTAGTGTCCGTATGGAGCAGAACGACAAATCATTGTTGGGAGACATAGCTGGGTGGCGGCTCCATAACCTCGAGCTCACTGGCTGAATTCCTCGCGCTGCCATCGTCCAGCCCCATTGGTGGAGCGTGGGGTGGGGATATTGGTTGATTCAAGGTTTGAGCTTGTCAAATTGCATCTGGACCATCCATACCTGAGAGCCTACCTTGTAAGACGTCAAGGCTGGGCCCAGGAGTGCCCACAATTGAAGCATAGTGGCCCTCATCAGCAAAACACAACAATGCTGTGTACTACTCTATAGTAGTCTGTAGTATATGTCTATTTGTTTATAGTGAACCATAGTGGCCATAGTGGCCGGAGTGATGGTTTGTTTTGCTGATGCTTGTGGACACAATTGGTTGCTTCCGATGCTCTAGGTACGGCGTTGAATGGTGTAATACGTGAGGGTGTCACGGTACTACTAGTATTAGCGTTATGGCCAATGTTAAACCCCTTGTGGCCAATTCTTCGTCGGCGATTGCATCTCCACAGGAGGAAGGTGGCAAGGCACAACAGTGCTATTCCCCCAACGGCACCCCCAACAATGGCTCCAATATCTCGAACTGATCCATTTAACTTGGCTGGGGATGGTGATGATGGTGTAGATGATGGCAGTGAAGGAGGTGAAGAGGTTGAAGCATTATTGGTGACGACAAGATGATTGAGTGTGAATGGTTTCGTGGTATTGTCCCCTCGGTTTGTGACTCTCAAAGAGTGGGGACCGGGGCTGAGGTTGGGTGATGTAAAGAATATTTGATTAGATAGGTTGCTCCCGGAGGGCAATCCATCAATTAGCACCGGGCCAATACCATCTATGGAGTATGCTCCTGTGGCCGTTTGATTTGGAAACCCTGGGCCCGAGTCTGGTATAAAACCAATCCAGCTGATGGATGTCCCTATACAAGAGTAAGAAACCAGGGTGCCACAACAGTCCCTGTAGCCCCATTATTATTTTGTAGGGGAATTCCAGCTGTGCACGTTATAATGTACCACTATGTCTGCCATAGCTTGGGGGAATTATAATGTGCACTCAGAAATTTTGCATGCAAATGATCATTATTGCCCTCAATTATAATACATACATGGCTGGACACATTATAATGAGGGGGGTCCTGAGGGACCATTATTATTTGAACTGCTTCTTTTTGACATCCCATCAAAATCTGGACTTCCTTTGACATCCCATTATTCCCCAGACTTCTTTTGGGTCCCATCATAATTAAATATCATATCCCAAACCAATATGCTTATTTTATTGGGATAACATATGGATGTTTTGCCCATAGAACATCATCCTCCCTACCAAATACCACATATAAACACACAATATTTAATATATAGCACCAATGGAGCCATCCACTGCTTCTGGGAAGTAAAAAGAGGATATATTATAAAAGTCA
>JADNYI010000331.1:0-37072 GCA_015501065.1 Infundibulicybe gibba | reverse complement strand
TCTCCCTCTTGTCGCCTTTTCCCCACATTTTCCCCAATTTCCTCATATTTTCATTTTCTTTATACCTCTCGTCGCCCTTTCCAACATCCTCCCAAGCACAATCTAGGCCTTGGCGCACACACGAGGCCCTGCATCGAGAACACACCACATGTCTCTTCGATTCTCTCACACCTGGAGTCTGCCGAGAGCGCCTGGGCCGGTCCAGGCCCTCCCTGGAATACTTTGTTCCGCTAAAAGGTACCCCTCGGTCATCACCCCAAAATGACCCCCCGATCACCCGAATTTCCGGTCTGGGCCGCTCTGGAACCAATATCAGATCGGATTGCAACGGAGCTTGGGCACCTCTTGCATCTCCGTGTACCGGATTGTTCCTAACCACCTCCGCAATCAACTGGCCACCCCCGCCTACGCCTTCTCAGCGCCGTCATGTGCCTCCGGTCCCTCCCTGAACAACCGTTTACCCGCCAAAATGTGCTGTCATGGTCAACGTTCGCGGGTTTGCCACCACATGCATCAGCTTCTCAAGTGCTTGGTACTTCCACCGCGGCGCTGCCCAGTCGGTCTATTCCCGCTATTTGGTGATCAGCGCATCCTGTGTATAGATTTAGGGCCCAATGCTGGAATACCCCCCTTCCCAGGTGCTAGTGCCGCTGAAAGACAAACTGTCCCTGGCTATCCATTGGAACTTCTATCACCACCGTATTATTTGACTTTTGTTGATCGCCCCGTGTCAAGGTTCGGTACGGCTTGCTGCCCCAACCATCAACCCGTTCGCAAATACCTCCTCGGCACGCTTGTCCGAGGTCGAATAATAACTCCGATCATTTCAATTCTCATATACGGCCTTGCGCTCGAAAATTGAATAGCAATATATTGGTCCCACATTCCGCTTTCTTCACAGGGTGGGGCGATTCCTGTTCTTACTGCGGAAGTGATATTTACCTCGCCGTCCGGAGGCCTCTCAGTGCTTGAATCTGCTCTCCAGCCCGACGTTGGGTTCTTCTACTCCTGTTTTTCATTGGACGGGGAACTCATAGCCCTGGACTCGGACTTTGTAGCGAGGTCGACCTGTGGGCTGAGGCGGAGGCACTTTCAAACCCTACACTCGAGTGCTGGTCGGTCGTTTTAATCCTGGGCTGGGTCCTGGGTCTGGCACTCGCTGATCCTAGGGTAAAATTCATACGGCATTATCAACGCGATAAGATTTACACAGCTCGTTCGCACTAATTTGCACAGAAGCTGCTACCCCATGGTTGGGCACCAGCTGGATCGTTTGAAACCTAGGCCTTGGTCGGCACCTTTAGGCCCGATCATCACTAAATTTGTGTCTTCTGCAATCAAATCGTTCTTGGTTAGTTTTTTTTTTGTCCTCCGCCCACCGGAAAATACCAGCATGGCAATTAATACGTTACCCCCAGGTTATCTCAGGCCTCCTGACTTGAATTACGGCCTCCCAGGCCCATCCATTTGACTGAACAAACACCGCTACCTGGTTTCCGGGGTGCTGTCATATCCACCATACGATGGAACTCTGGATTGCTGCATTCAGACTCTCCATGCTTCACGCAAAATTTAATAAGCAATAACCCAGGATATCGCTGTCAATATCCATCAAATAACTCGACATGTCCGCCCCGCGTGATAGGTTCCACAGGCCCCGCCAGGAAACTTGGACATTGTTGAGATAGCTTGGCCGCCCTTTTATTGCCGCAGGACCTGCTCGGGGCCGTCTTGTGCCAACCCCACACGCTGGGGAAATGTGCCTTTATTCGAGGTCCGGAAAGACTCAAATCAATTTAAGGGTACATGTGCGCCTTGGACTCCAAGGACTCCCTACCCGAAGCCTACCCAATGATGATTTCGCGTATCACCTTCCTAGCATTGTTGCAAGCGTTCGCGAGCTCCACAGTCTCGGCTGCATCCGTCTCTGGTAGACAAACTTCTCTGAAAGTTTACATAAGCCTTATTGTCTTTAGGTGCGGGCTCCGAGGTCGTCACCGTCGGCGAACACCAAATACGCGTAGCCACTGCTCCCATCCCTGCCTCTCTGCTCTCGTCTACAAACGTTGCTGGCCGCTCGCTCCCCGGCACCTCTCTCATCAAGCGCGTCACAAACAATGGCTGCTTTGCTGGCTGTGCGTCTAACCTCTGCTTTCCCAGTACGCTGATAAATAACGTAATACAGGTGCGCGTACATGCACAAATCTTCTCAGCCCGCTGCCAGACCCCCCTCTTGCAGCGGACTGCACCGCGCTCCAAGTTGCCATGAAGGCCCTCGCGCAGAGTGAGATCGGGGGCGCCTTTCCGTGCAATCTCCCAAGCGCTGCGGAGTGTGAGCGCACCCCTCACCCCACCCCTGTGCCAGTGCCCTTACCAGTGCATATACAGGCCCAAATTTCACGGTCGCGCCCGGTTTCGAGCGCACATACAGCCTCGGCACATGCGTCATCGGCTTCGCGAACGTCAACCCTGCTGGCGGCGCCAGCATTTCGTACTGCGATTACTTGATGGTAGGCTATCCCATATCCACGTCAACGTCTTTTTGCCCGATTGATCGGCTTTGTAGGCGGGGTTCATGAATAGTATGTACCAGGCTTGCGTCGTCACGGCGGGTAATACGGGCGGGTACTGCGGACAGTTCCTGAACACGGGGATATTCTATATTCTCTCGTACGTACCTTCGCAATGCCCGATCTCCGTCTATGTGTTAATATCATTCCTGTGGCCTAGACTCAGACACGCTTAACCTGACGCGAGGAGCGGAGTGGTTGCCCAGGATACTTGTGTCGCTCTCACCTTCATGTTTTGCCTACGCTATTATATGATATATCATGACGAATTTGACAGCTTCGGTCCGATGATGGGCGGTGAGGTAGCCATGACTCCAGAGATTGTGCCATTCAAGTGTTTTAATATTGGTGTTTCGAGTCCGCGTCCCTTCAAGTTGGTGAGTAATCCACCGGTGCGGGATATTCGTTTCGAAACAGGTCCCACGCCGCGCGAATTTGCGCTTGACTTTTTTGATAGCTAGGGTTGGCCGTGCGTGTTTGTCATTCCGTCGGGGCTTGGCGATATGTAGAAGTAACTGTACAGTCAGGGATATGGGGAATCTTCTCACCAATTATGTAGGTTTAGATACAGATGTGTATGTGTAAAAGTTCTAAGAATTCATACATTGATGATATCCCGCCCAATTAGGCCGGTTGGTTGGATGAGAGGGTGTCACCAAACAGCTGCCAACAGTCTCACATCGTTTGTCATCCCTTGGAAGTCTCCGCCCGGCCAGCTCCCAAAGCAGATTCAATGCACTAGCATCGCACCAATGCCTCCCAAAATCCTACCAATAAGCACAATCCAGCCGACATTTCCAGAGGTCATAGCCGAAGTGAGGGACGGCATCGTCCCATCCTCCTCGTTCTGGCTCTCCATCTACAAATCGGATGCACCCTCTGTCCATGCTACTATCCACGCCGAGCTTGACGAGCGGCAACGCGATGTTGTCCGTCTTACGACATCAGATAATAGTCTGAAATTCCGCTCAAATGGACCAAACGTGGGTTGCACTCTGCCTTGATCTGAAATCGATTATGCATGATGTAGGGTTATCGCGTCACTTGTGCGGGATTGAATGTCGTTGATACGGACATGGTGGTTCCCGTGCAGGAGTATAGGGACCCTGAGAGATCAGATCCGCAACGTGTTCGTTCATCTTCCGAGTGGGATTGAACTTCTGGATTGACTTGTTCGACGCGAGCAGCCCCACCGAATCACCGCGTTTGCCGTCTCGCCTTCGCAATCTGAATTCGCTACCGGATTTCTCGACGGAACTGTATCGATATCTCCCGTGTCTCCAGCCTCCGTCCCGGCATCGACGTCCCCCGAAGTACTTACCACCGCCCCGACATTGAAGGGCGTTGTCCATAAGAGCACAGTCACAGCCCTCCAGTTCTTCCCGCAATCCCCGGCCATTCTGTCGGCTGGTGCAGATTACACACTCCACGTCCTCCAGACACAAGGTTCGACAGCAGCCCCCGAGCCGACACAGACCCTCCGCGGCCACACGCGCCCCATCACGTCCGTTAACATCCTCGAACGCGAACGCACTGCCCTCTCGTCCTCTCTGGATGCGTCCATCAAGGTCTGGGACATCTCTTCCACCACAGCGATTTCCTCCACCACCGCATCTAGCGCCATCAATGCAACCGCCCTCAGCGGAGCGGATGCCGTCCGTTGCGCACTCCAGTCGGGCGCGGTGCAAACATTCGACTTGAGATCCTCCTCCTCTACCTCCACAATCCCCGCTATTCATCCCGGGGTTCCCCTTCAGGCGGTCGCGTCCGTGGACCACCTCCTCGCAACAGGCTCGGCGAAGGGGTTGGTCACCATATACGACGTCCGCACGCCCGACACCCCATTTGCGTCGTTTAGGCGCACAGAGGCGCCAATAGAAGACCTTTCATTCGCTCCTGGTGGCAAGTTGGTGATAGCTCCCGAAGATGGGCTGCCGTACATTTCCGCGCTGGACGGCGTGCGTGTGTTCATGGAGCTGGTGGGAGTCGATTGCGATGCAGTGAGGGCTTTGCATGTCGGTCCTGGAGAGGTATGGTATGCGGGCGACGACGCCGTTGTGAGACGGTATCAGCTATGATTTTGGTTGGATTACGTCCGTGATTGTATGTATTGATTCATCCAAAGCTTATTTAAGGGTGGTTAAATGAGGGTAAGTGGGGAACCATTATTACGCCCCTTAGCTGAAAGCATCTATCGGTGGGGACGGTTCGCAGCGACGGCGTCGCGTCGGTTCAGATGTCCCAAATCAACCCAGCTTTTCTTTTTTGCTAACCCATCTAATGCCACACAACCAAGTAGGAAGACTCCCTAGCCCAGAAATTGTGCTGAAACCTTGTATTCGCGAAGACTGATCAGGATGAGCTCGTTTTCAAGGTTGGGATTCAAAGCATATTTGGAGATCTGCGCTCTATTTAATTAGAGCTGAAAACTGATAAGCTATGAAGGTTGTCAAAAAAAGCACTTCTATCGTCCAGAGTGCAGTGTTAGTTCCGCTTCACGGGGAAGTAAGATATCCATATTGACCCCAGCCCAGTCCTAAACGGCACATAGAGTGATGACCATGCTAGGCTAGCACGGTATGTCTGCCCACTATAAAGCCGCTGTACCTCGTAAGTTTGCATTGCTGAAACCGCCCTACATATAACTCAGGGGCTACTTTGATGCAGCCGATGTGGCAAGGGGGGAAATATGACTGGCCGCACATTGGGCGAAATATGATGTTGATGAGAATTTGATAGAAACCCGGGCAACGTCGAGGAACAGGCCGATAAATCGAATTGATATATCAAAGCCCTGTAACCTTGAAGCATTTACTATCTGTTGCTGTTAGTTCGGAGGGTCCTACAAACCAAAAACTAAACCTCCTCCTACATCACTTCCCTCTGTACTCAACGGGCTATCCCAATGAGTTCTACCAAGTTTTTTGGTGATTGCGTGGTGATCTACAGATTACTATGTTGTGTTATATTGTGTAAGTACTGTAATATATTGCATCACTAATCTTTGACTGGACATCAAGGTCTGTATGTAATCAGAGAGGTTGATATATTAACAAGCCAACTAATAGGTGTCCCCCCCGGCTAACATAGTATGTGTTCCCACTATAAAGCCACACCTCATTGCCGATTGGAGGTATCCAACATTACACACCAGCCAGAATAACGTGAATATGCAATTCTCAGCTATCTTCTCCTTCACGATTACTCTAGCCCTATATGTCGGGACCGCAGGGGCAATTTGCTGTAAGACTGTCCCAAACGACCTGGGGGTATACGGCTATTGCAGGGACGGAACCTTGGGTACACCTGACTGTGGTGTGGGCAAATGGTACACATTGGTCTCCTACGTGCCGCAAACCCAAGGGGCTTACTATTTTATTTTATTTTGTACAGCAAATTTTACGGTTGTTGGTGCAAGGGTGGATGTAGAACTGGCACCGCCTATCACCGCGCTGGCATCTTGTATGCATTATTCATCCACCAACAATGGACCCACAATCTCACCGTATCATTCTTTCCAGTGATCGGGACTCTAACTCGCAGGATGAATCCAAGTGAGTGACATTGCAAGCGTCGTTTCATTACTGACACCACCCCGCTCATAACAGGAGCTACTTTGACGCAGCTGATACCAATAAAGATGGGAAATTATCCTATACCGAATGGGCTACATCCGACGCGGCGAAGGGGCAAAATATGACCCCCGAGGACCTGGCCGCATACTGGAAGAAATATGATGGTGATGGAGATGGGTTTTTGACAGAGGCTGAGGCGATGTCAAGGAAGATGTGAGTATGATGATGGATTATTTGAAAGTCCACCGAGAGACACAGCAAAAATCACCTTGCTTGACAAGGCCCTTCATGTGTCACTCTACATTTCGTGCAACTTGTTTGTTCAAACCAAACGTTTACGTAGTATGTAATCACTGATCACATTTCCAATTCCTCCTCCAGCGCCGCTGGCGGCTAATTTCAGGTAACATATGTGGTCTATAGCAAATTATCCTGTGCCGAATGGGCATGCGTCCAACGCGGTGAAGGAGCAAAATATGACCCCCCAGGGATCTGGCCGCACATTGGGCGAAATATGATGGTGGTCGAAATGGGTTTTTGACGGAGGCCGAGGCAACATCGAGGAAGGTGTGAGTATCATAGTCCATCGAGATTGCTGGGCGGGCATCGTTGCTGCGGTGTCGTACGAGTTGGCTGGCATGTGGTTTGTAGAATTCCAGTGTAGAGTAGTACTGACCCAGTTGTATGCATACGAATTGACAGGAAGTGGGCCGGCTAATTCAGTAAGCGCGATGTTGTTCGTCGAGGCCTCTACAAGATTACTCTAACATTTTTCGACTCGGAATTCGGACCTGAGCCCGGGCCGCCCCATGCTGCGTTTTCGCCTCGTTTACTACATAACACTTTGCGATCCAGGAGTTACAATTATTGCTAGTGGAGGGCACAGGATTGATATTCCTCAGCGGAATGTTTATACGTATGCTCCTCCTCTATCTCCACAATCTCCACTATTAATCCAGGGGTCCCCCTCCAGGCAATCGCGTCCGCAGACCACCACCTCGCAACGGGCTCGGTGGAGGGGCTGGTTACCATCTACGGCTCCGCACGCCCGACACCCCAGTTGCGTCATTTAGGCGTACGAAGGCGCCAGTAGAAGACCTGTTGCTCACTCCTGGTGGCAAGTTGGTGATAGCCGCCGAAGATGGACTACCGCTTATCTCTGGGCCAGACGGTGCGCGTGCGCGCACGGGACCAGCGGGGGTTGATTACGACGCGGTGAGTGCTTTGCATATTAGTCCTGGAGAGGTGTGGTATGTGGGCAATGAGGCCGTTGTGAGACGGTATCCCTATGATTTTGGTCCGCTTGACTTACGTCTATGCCAGATTGTATGTGTCGATTCATCTAAAACTTGATTTGAGGGTAAGTAGTCGAACGAGGACAAGCGGGAAACCATTATTACGCCCTTTAGCTGAAAGTAAGTACCTATTTGCACGTGGGGACCTTTCGCGGCGATGGCGTTGCATCGTAGGCCTGTGACAGTCCCCTCTAAGAGTTTTCAAGAAGTTCGGGACGAACAAACCTCGTTCGGCTGGGAAGAGTGAGCTGCCGGCGATAGTTTCGAGTAGTCTTGGAAGCGCTTCCGCTCCTCCACTAAAACGCGACTTGGACGATGTGCCCACGACCATAGCCAGGCGACTCTTTAGACAATGCTGAAGCGGGGCTAGTAGATAGCTGATATCTTCGAATGCTGTTAGCGCCCCAAGTGGTGGTTCAACTCGGCGGCCGATTCCATGGCAAGCAATGGTCTTTCAACGATAGCGATATCGATATAGCGACTTGCAAGTTGTGTTTTAAATATTTTGGCTCACCCAGCCTCGAGCCCCGCCGAAACCCCGCCTTCGTCGACAGCCCCTTGTTGTCTACCAAGACTGTCGACGAGAACTTGGGTGAATCAAAGATTTACTGAACATCTCAGTATCAATGACTGTGCGCTCAAAGTGACATCAGAAATTGACGTGTTGGAAGGCCGACACCCATCGGGGGTACCCGAGAGCAATAGAGTATTATCCCTGACAGCTGATCGGTCCAGAGCCCGGTAGTGTCGAAATGACCAAAGATCTAAAATTTCCGAGAAAACTGAATTACCGGCACGCCTCCGCATCCCCAGTTCCCCGCTACCACCCCGAGGTGTCCCAGGTGTACCAAGCGGGAATTAAGACCCGCGGAACGGTGAAATAGGGGTGGTTGCCCAGGCCAACCGCGACGTAATCATTGTACAACATATACTTGCTTGTGGTGTATTTTGGAAAGAAACTCTGAAATGTATTGAACACAACCAAGTGTGGAATGATACATGTACCGTTCGTTAATGCTGGGTCTTCCGTGCCCCGGTATCGAATTCCTGGGAAAACATGCCTCACGACACTGGGCAGCAAATTTTGCAGTGCTTTATGCAATAGATCTGAAATCCTACGGGATAGACTCGCACCTGTGGAAAATAGGCTTGGAATGACAAGTCACATACGGCCATTATGGGTAATGTAAGAACTACTCCTGAACCCTTCTGATGGGCAGTAGGACCGCCTCCACTCGGACGGCTTCGATCAGATTCTTGGGGGATCTATTGTGAATGGACCGGCCCAAGCTAAGCCTAAGCAGCAGTTCTAGTCCATCCGGTGGAAGAATGGGGTAAAAACGCGGCCGAGACCCGACGTCCTTCCTCCGACAGAAGATTATACGTCGCACATGCATTCCTCTTGAAATTACTGGTATTTGAAACCTGCAGTCTACGTGGAACCATAACTTGCGTACCATGTCCATAACATCAAGCTGGATTCCAAGTGAATTGAGGTATGGGCGCAGAAATGGAGGGGATTGGAAGGTACGCTTCCCCGTCCCAAGGAGTAAAATCTCTTTGAACATTCAAAAATGTTAGACGAGCAGAGCAAAAATGCCACCTACCGGGTCTGGGAATCACGACCTCAAACAGCTCGAAATGCTCCTTCCGTACGCCCCACGTGTCTTGATGTGCAGGAGGAATGTCCCACAAGAAAATCTTGCCCTCGAGGAAGACGCATGGGGATGGGAGCAGGAGTCCATCCGCAAGTTGGATGCCGGCTGAGGTGATGGAGCTCACTTTGACTGGAGGTGGGGTGTCGTCGGCAAGGATATTGGTGAATGAACGATCCCGTAGAGCATTTGTGGCGTGGATGCTTCGGATGAACCTGAAGGTAGCGGGTTCGAAGAGAACGCTTGTGCGCCGGGCCGATAATCCCGGGACCAATTTGCGTTTTCACATCCCTCGCTGTGTATGCACTCGCGTTGACTTTGAAGTGAAGCACAGACACTCGCTCAACAATTTCAATATTTGGGATTGGGTTAGTTGCTCGAACCTTCTACCGTTTTTAGTGGATATATTTAAATTTCTGAATCACAGACTTGCCAGAAAGCTTTATTACGAGGCCCGGGCTACCCAGTAGTTATACACGCCAATTGCCCAAATTTCACGCGCTTTCAACTCGCTTCACCGCCCGCATACGGTGAAAAGGCCAATATTCGTTCTACTTTCGTTATATCTTGGTCTCCTGTTCTTATGGCGCCACTGTCGATCTGCCATGCCACTTGACCCAGCTCTAGTTGCGCGTTGTGCATCACTGCACACCCCTGTGAGGCCACTATCGTCTTCTCCATGGCGTTCTACCGACATTTCGGATAGGCACGTTCCCGGGGCACCCCCGACTCTCATCCGGAACGCGAAGATGTGGAGTGCGCAACGGGACCGAAATCGTCTTTGGAAACGTCCTCCTCCAGAATGGTCGCATCACAGCCCTGGGATACACACCCCCTCATCTTCTCCGCAGTGGTGGTTCGCAGATGAATGTACTTGACGCCTGTGGAACGCAAGTGACCTCAATCTCGTCGATCCACACTCCCATCTCGGCGTGCAAAGTGCGCCACTCTTGAGCGGTATGTCATAACGCTTAATTCTATCGTGAATGTAAATTCAAAAGAGTACTTCAGGAGCGTCGGATGGGAACTTGCGCGATGCGTCCATCCTCCCCCGGCTTCGCAGCGTCGATAGCCTTAATGCTCATGACGATTCGTACCGCCTCACTGTTTCAGGTGGCGTCCCCACTGCCCAAATTCTGCCAGGCAATGGTAACGACACTGGTATATGCTCCATGAATTTGCTTATGCTTCTAACTATTTTCAGGCGGGCAATCATTCCTTGTTAAGCTTCATCCGACGAGCGAAAAATCTTCGTCATCGATGTTACTCGAACCGCCGAGCTCACTGTATTTGAACAGTAATGATGCGCCACCCCACATACACTGGAGACATATGAAGCACGCATGTGGTATGGGTTCTGAAAACCCATAGTAGCTCTATACTAATTACTAGGCGGGGACTCAGATCGCCGCTATTTCCAAACACGGATGGATGCTACCTAGAACTTCTCCTTGCTGGACGGCGTCAGCGGTGTGTATGTGCATAGAACTGGTGGGGGTTGATTGCGACGCGGTGAGGGTTTTGCATGTTAGTCCCAGAGAGGTGTGGCATGCGGGCGATGACGCAGTTGCAAGACGGTATCAACTATGATTTTGGTCTGTTCGGCTTACGGTCACGATTGTGCTTATTGATTCATCCAAAACTTGCTTCGAGGGTAGTCGAATGAGGATAAGTAGGGAGCCGCCATTGCGCCCTTCAGCTGAAAGTATCTATTTGCAGGTGGGGACGTTTCGCAGCGACAATGTCGCATCGATTCGAAGTTCTATTCACCCCCAAATCAACCCAGCTTTGCTTTTGCTAACCAATCTGTGCCACACAACTAAGTAGTAAGACTCCCTAGCCCAACAATTGTGCCGAAACCTTGTACCCGCGAAGGCTGATCAGGGTAGACTCGTTTTTCAAGGTTTGAATTGAAAAGATATTTGGAGATCTGTGCTTCATTCAATCAGAGCTGGAAGCTAATAAATACCATGTAGGCTGTCAAAAGAAAACACTTCTATCGTCTAGAGTGCATACAGTTAACCTTGTGTCATAGCGAAGCAGGACCTACGACACTGACCCCAGCCCAGTCCCAAACGGCACATGAGATGATCACCGAACCGGGCTAGCACAATATCTGTGCCCGCTATAAAGTTGCGCTTCGCCCTCACTGCTGGAGGTACCCAACACTCCATCCACCAATCAGGATAACATGTATATCCAACGGCCAGCTATGCTCTCTTTCATCGCCCTAGCTCTACTAGTATATGTCGAGACTGCAGGGGCGGTCTGCTGTGGCTGCGGCAGGACCTCGACTAGGACGCTGGGCACTAGCAGTCATAATGATGGCTCCATGTATCTTTGCGAGGATGGAATATCTTGTACACCTTACTGCGGCGTGGGCTCATGGTACACATCGATCTCCTACGTACCGCGAGCCCAAATTCACAAAAATGTTTTTTTTTTTTTCGCAGCAACATTTTCGGTTGCAACTGCGACGGTGGATGCAGGGCAGCCGCTCGGCGCTCTCTTATGTATGGATCATTTATTTATCAGTACTACGGATCCACGATATTAATCTCACCGTATCATTCTTCCAGCGACAGGGACTTGAGCTCGCAAGACGAATCCAAGTGAGTGACTCTGCAAGCACCGTTGCATCGCTGACACAGCCCCGCCGATAACAGGAGCTACTTCGATGCGGCTGATACCAATAAAGATGGCAAATTATCCTATGCAGAATGGGCTGCATCTGACGCGGTGAAGGGGCAAAATCTGACCCCCGGGGATCTTGTCGCACATTGGGCGAAATATGATGGTGATGGGAATGGGTTCTTGACAGAGGCCGAGGCGACATCGAGGAAGGTGTGAGTGCGATGGTCCATGATTGCTGGGTGGCACCGTTGTTGCGGCTTGCACAACTTGGCTGGCACGTGGTTGGTAGGATTTCAGTGTAGAGTAGTATTCAAGTTGATCCGGTTGTATGTATACGAATCAGCAGGAACCCGAAGTGGCCAATCCAGCAAGCGCGATGTTGCTTGTCGAGACCTCTACAAGACCACTCCACCAACGAAGCCTTACTTAAGCCCGGGTCGCCTCATGGCGCTGTGTTTTTCACCTCGCTTAGTACATGACCGCTATTACTTTGCGTCGTTGCGATGGATCCAATGTGATCCAGGAATTACAGCTACTGCCAGTGGAGGCCATGGGATTAATAATGTGTATATGACCCTTCAGTGTCTTCAGCCACTCCTAGCCGTCGCGGCGGCGTGACCACATGATGCATCCCATCATATCTACGAATATTCCCGAGATGGACATATTGATCACTCTCAGTTGCTGCATGAGCTGGGCGCTTCTATGAAAACACTCTCCACGTGTCCACTGACATCATTGAACGCGATCTCCTCGACGATACTATCTGTTGCGCTCTCCTCATGCGCAATGTGTATGTGGATCTTCAATATTCATATTCAATCCCCATTCCCCAGCCCTAGCCCCGGGCCCTCCTCTATCTTTGTGGTCCTCGGCTAGGCCAACCCTGGTAAGCTCCTCACAAACCAGCTCCTCGCGTCAGGTTCGACGAAGGGCTTATCATTCTCTACGTCGCGTCGACTCGGAGTTCTATTCGCTCCCAGATTAACCTAGCCTTGCCTTCGCTCACTTACCATTCAATGTTGGCGCACATAACTAGTAAGACTGTGCAACTCAGCATTTCTGCTGAACCCTGGTATTCGAGAAGCCAGGGATAGCGGGGTGAGCTCATTTTTTTGAATTGAAAACATCTGGGGATTCGAGCTTCATTTAATCAGAGATGGAAGCTGATATGCATCATGTAGACTCTAGGCCCTGCAGTGTCATGGTAAGACAGGATCTTGTTGTCCAATCCTAAAAAGCACGTAGGGTGACCACCCTAGCTAACATAATATGCGCGCGTACCCACTATAAATTGAGGTACCCAACTCTATACCAGCCAGCACAAGATGCATATTCAATACGCAACTATCTTCTCTATGATCACTCTAGCTTTCTACATCGGGACCACAGGAGCGGTCTGTTGTGGCTGCGGCAGGACCTCAACCGGGACACTTGGCAGTGCTAGTGGTAGCCGCTATGTCTGCCAGGATAGACGACCTTGTACACCTTACTGCGGCGTGGGCTCATGGTACACGCCAATTTCCTCCGTACCGCAGGCTCAAACTCACAAAAATCATTCTTTGCAGCAACATTTTCGGCTGTAACTGCGATGGTGGATGTAGGGCTGATACCGTTCCTCGCTCTACCATGTATGCATCGTTCACCCGCTAACACTATGTGATATGGATCTATAATCTCACCGTATTATTCTTCCAGCGATAGGGACTTGAACTCGCTGCAAGATGAATCCAAGTGAGTGACTCTGCAAGCGCCAATGCCACCGCCATTCCACCGCTGACACCGCCCCGTTCGTAACAGGAGCTACTTCGACGCAGCTGATACCAATAAAGATGGCAAATTATCCTATGCCGAATGGGCTGCATCTGACGCGGTGAAGGGACAAAATCTGACCCCCGAGGATCTTGCCGCACATTGGGCGAAGTATGATGGTGATGAGAATGGGTTCTTGACGGAGGCCGAGGCGACATCGAGGAAGGTGTGAGTGTAATGACGCAGATGTATTGGTTGGCCCATGTCCCAGATACGTTGATAACTTGTAATACTTATTTGCCCTAAGGGGTGGACCTCTTGCGTGTATGGATCCTAGGGCAAAAGGCAAGATCCAACGACGACTCCGCTTGCACTGACATGCGTCTTGTTCGCCACCACAGCTAGTGGAACTTGGGCCGAGAAGCTAGGGCCTGCCAGTGGATTTCTCAAACATCCACAGCGAACTAGACGATAATTAGATGTTATTGAAGCGGCTAGACTAGCATCTCCGGATGCTGTTAGAATTTAACGCCCCTGGCGATGTCCAACTCAGCATCCAATTCCAAGACGAGCGACGATCCTCCAACAATGGAATGCGCGAGCAATATAGCAACTTGTTTCGGATATTTTGGCCCACCCAGCCCCAGGTCTTGCTGGGATCATATCGTCATGGACAAACCTGTCCTCGTCCATCAGGATCGGTAACAAGAACCCATGGGAACCAAGGACTTGCCAAACACCCCATTGTTGCGTAGAAGGCGGGCGCGCAATCGGGAATACCCGAGAGCAATATCTATTATCCCTGAGGGTTGATGGGTCTGCCATCTGGGTCGGAGGCTGTCAGAGGGCCCATTGCCAGGGTTTCCATGTTTCAACTCACGAGCCACACCTCCCATACAGAGCGTGTGCGTAATCGAGGAAAAAACCTAGATATTATGAGTAAAGTCGTCATAGATCAGCTGCTATTACACCGTCTGCGGACTGATGGAACGAGGGTGGTTGTCCTGGCCAACCACGACGCAACCATTGTATGACGTATTTGCTTGTGGCGTAGAAACCCTTAAAATGTATCAAACTGACACAGCCAAGTGTGGGATGATACTAGGTCGTTCGTTGATGCTGGGTCTTCCGTGCCCGGTATCGAATTCTTGGAAAATACGCGTCACAACACTTGGCAGCAACTTTTCAGTAGTTTATGCAGTAGATTTCAAATCTCTTGTAATAGAATCGTACTTCTGGGGATAGGCTCGAATCCTCGGGACGAAACGGTGCATACGGTCACTATGGGTAATGTAAGAACTACTCCTGAATCCTTTTGATGGGCAGTAGGACCTTCTCCAATTTGACGGCTTCAATCAGATTTTTAGAAGATTGTGAACAGCCTCGAATGGTCCGGCCTAAGCAGCAGTTTTGGTCCACCCGGTGGAAGAATGGGGTAAAAGCGCGGCTGAGACCCGACGTCCTTCCTCCGACAGAAGGTTATACGTCGCACATGCATTCCTCTTGAGTCACTAGTATCTGAAACCTGCAGTCTACGTGAAACAAAAACTTGCGTACCATGTCCATAACGTCAAGCTGAATACCAAGTGAATTGAGGTATGGGCGCAAAAACGCAGGGGGTTGGAAGATACGCTTTCCGGTCCCAAGGAGTAAAATTTCTACAAACATTCAAAAGTGTAGGATGAACACAGCAGAGAGACCGCGTACCGGGTCTGGGAATCACGACCTCAAACAGCTCGAAATGCTCCTTCCGTACGTCCCATGTGTCTTGATGTGCAGAAGGAATGTCCCACAGGAAAACTTTGCCTTCGAGGAAAACGCATGGGGATGGGAGCAGGAGTCCATCCGCAAGTTGGATGCCTGCTGAGGTGATGGAGCTCACTTGGACTGGAGGAGGGGTGTCGTCGGCAAGGATATTGGTGAACGAACGATCCCGTAGAGCATTGGTGGTGTGGATGCTTCGGGTGGACCTATGTGCCAGTCCACGGCGTAGGGCAGCCTGAAGGAGGTGGTGGGTTCGGAGAGACATGATTGTGTGTGCCGGGCCGATGATCCCGGGACCAATTTGCGCTATTCGCGTCCCGACTCCCCCGTCATGTTGATTTTTGGGTGGAGCGCAGACACTTGCTGATCAACTTTGAACGATTGGGCTCCTGGACTCGGCTTTGACTTGGCTCGTAATTGGGATTAGGTTAGCTGCTCGAACCGTCTACCGTTTTTAGTGGATATATTTAAATTTTTGGATCCCAGACCTGCCAGGAAGTTACAAGGCCCGGGTCATCCGGTCGTCGTACACGCCAATTGCCCACTGAGTTTCACGCGCTTTTATCTCGCTTCCCCACCCCCATACGATGAAGAGGCCAATATTCGTTCTACTCCCACTGTATCTGGGTTTCCTTTTCTTATGGCGCCACCGACGATCTGTGCCACTTGACCCGACTCTGGTTGCGCGCTGTTCATCACTGCACACCCCTGCGGGGCCGCTACCATCCTCTCCATGGCGTTCCACTGGCCCTTCTGATAGGTACGTTCCCGGGACACCCCCAACTCTCATCCGGAACGCGAGGATATGGACCGGAGTGCGCAACGGGACCGAAATTGTCTTTGGAGACGTTCTTCTCCAGAATGGCCGCATCACAGCCCTGGGATATATACCCCCCCGCCTCCTCCGCAGCGTCGGTTCGCAGATGAATGTACTTGATGCCCATGGTATGTGGGTGACTCCCGGACTTGTCGATCTGCATTCCCATCTTGGCGTGCAAAGTGCGCCGCTCTTGAGCGGTATGTCATAACGCTTAATTCTATCGTGAACGTAAACTAAAAAAGGCACTCCAGGAGCATCGGATGGGAATTCGCGTAATGCGCCCATCCTTCCCTGGCTTCGTAGCGTCGATGGCCTCAATACTCATGATGACTCGTACCGCCTTACTGTTGCAGGGGGTGTCACCACCGCCCAAATCCTGCCAGGGAGCGCCAACAACATTGGTATATGCTCCACGAATCTGCTTACACTTCTAACAATTTTCAGGCGGGCAATCGTTCCTTGTTAAGCTTCGCCCAACGAGCGAAAAATCTTCGTCATCGATGTTACTCGAACCACCGAGCTCACTGCACTTAAACAATAGCGATACACCACCCCACATACACTGGAGACATATGAAGCACGCGTGCGGTACGGGCTCCGAAAAATTGTGGTAGTCCGTACTAACGCCGGGCCTTCTAGGCGAGAACCCGGATCGCCGTTATTCCCAAACGCGGATGGATGCTGCATGGAACTTCCGCTCAGCATATGCGAACGCTGCCCGCGTCCGTGACGCCCAGGATGAATTCTGCGCGCGCATTCATTCACATTCCTCGTGGTGGCGGCGCTGGTTCCATAAGAAGGTGCAGGTCGATGAGAAGTTCCCGGAGGACTACCAATGGGAGGCATTGGTTGATGTGCTCCGGGGTAGGGTCAAGGTGTGTTTTATTGTGTCTTGGTTTATCGCATTGAGCCATCTACTAGCTCTCGATACATTGCTACGAGGTGAGTGGATCCAGATATACCGATAAAACTGTCTGTAAGTTAGCTCACAGGCTGTCGACCTTGACGCGATTGTTCGGGTACGTTCAACTCCCGCCTGGATTTGACTAGACCAAAAACTCCTCATAGCTCTCGAATGAATTCAAGTTCCCTGTTGCTTCTTTCCACCACGCAGGGGAGACTTACCTGGTCCCAGACTTGCTTAAGAAAACTTGGGTGAGAACATAAATAGAGCGCTGCATAACTTAACTGACATTGTGTTTGCAGGGAGGCGCGCCTACGATCGCGTTGTTTGCAAGCAACTTCAAGTAAGCATTCAATTCCACTCAGCTGCTCATATCTCATGCGCACGCGTAGAAAAAAGAGAGAGGCGTATCGCGGATCCGAGTTCGCGCCGCGAGTGCTCGCTGAGCACGGAATTCCGGTCGTCATGAAAGTATGACCTCTCATTCCTCTCCCCCTACCCACCAACTGAGCTGCCTGTAGTCTGACCATCCGGTGCTCAACAGTCGCTACCTTCTATACGAAGCTCAACAGGCACATTACTACGGCCTCAGCCCTGCGCTCGCACTCGCATCCATCACATCCACGCCCGCCGATGCGGCGGGCGTGGGGCATCGGGTAGGCAGAATTGCAGAAGGTGCGTCCTGCCGCATTTAATCCTACAAGTGCAATGGTTATTGACTTGAGGCCAGGCTACGATGCTGGTGCGTGCTGTTCTCACTACGGTTTTTTGTTAATTTTCAACCCAACCAGATATTGTTTTGTGGAACGCACATCCCCTTGCGCTTGGGGCTACGCCTGTGCAGGTTTACATCGATGGCATCGCCCAGCTACCATCGAACTACACGCCTACCCGCCCCCCATATGCGCAAAAGGCGCCCCATGTCCCAGATTGGGAGAAGGAATCACGTGAGGCCGTCGAATGGGAGGGGGTACCGCCACTGAGGGGACGGAAGGTATACAAAACAGTAAGGTTCGTTGGCGTGCAGAGTGTGTGGATGGGTGACGAAGAGGGCGATGTCCGAGTCGGGGCGTCGCGCGGTTTAGACATGGACGGACGATCAGGAGGCGGGGTGGTCGTCGTGGGACAAAATGGCGAGCTCTTGTGTGTTGAAGCAGACGGCGTTTCTTGCGCACAGCACGCCTCTTCTGCCGATGAAGAAGTCGATTTACAAGGGGGTTCACTGGCACCCGGCTTCACCACCTTTGGCGCTCCATTGGGACTCGTCGAGATTCGCCTCGAACCCTCCACAAACGACGGTACCGTGCCGGACCCCCTTAGCGGTAAGGTTCCATCGATCATAGGCGATGGTGTCATCCGTGCCGTGGACGGGCTGATGTTCGAGGGTCGCAATATGCTGTGCGTCAGACCGCTTGATTATTTGCCCTAGGTTCGTGAATAGTGGCTGACGGGGACGCAGCCTCGCCTACCGCGGCGGCGTCACGCGCGCTATCACTGCCCCACTTGGCGCTGGTTTCATGCTGGGGGTATCCACCGCCTTTGACCTTGGCGCTTCTCATGTCCTCGAGGAAGGTGCACTGATCCAAGGGGAGGCTGCGGTCCACGTTGCAATCAATCTGCAAATCGGTGTTAGTGTGAGCACACAAATAGCAGCGTTGAGGAACGCCCTGGTAGAGGCTGACGCGCGGACTTGGGCGGCCGTGCGCAAGGTTGGTATTCCTCCAATCGGCCGATCATATTAATAATGCCACCACGCAGGGAGATATCCCGCTGGTCGTCCATGTGGATAACGCGGACATTATGGCTACCCTCATAGGTCTCAAGTCTGAGATCGAAAAGCTCAATGGACGAGGCATTCAAATGACATTCGTTGGCGCCACGGAAGCCCACCTCATCGCTGAGGAAATCCGAGATGCGAGTATCAGCGTCATTCTGACCTCGCCCAGGCCGTTCCCAGGAGATTGGGATCACAGGCGGATGTACGTCCTCTCTCCAGTGTAATCGCCGGATGGCCATTGATTGTGACCCTTCGCGCTCGGCAGTGTCCCCGGACCGCCGCTGTCCCGCGAGAGCACGGTGATGTCCCTCCTTGCCAAAAATGTCACCGTTGCTGTTGGAGTAGTCGATGAATCTGCCGCGCGCAATACGCGCTTCGAGCTTGGCTGGGTGCGCTTTCTCTCCGTCTCCGATCGCTTATGAATAAGCACACTAAGTCTGCCTTGTCACGACAGGTGATGGCAGAATCCGGAGGACAGGTCACCAAGAGCCAGGCGATCAGGATGGGCACAAGGGATCTCGAGCAGGCGCTGGGCTTACGTGGGGACGCAGCCCGAAAGAGAGACTTGGTGGCATACATGGGCGGGGATGTGTTCGGGTTTGATAGTAAAGCTGTTGGAGTCGTATCGGTGGGCAGGGGTCAGGTGGAACTCTTTTGATACTTTCCAGGTCGCAACTCGGCTTGAATGGTTGAGTGTTGTAAAATATATCGCCCAAGTGTATGTTTCAATTGGTAAAAGGGCAGTACTTGTTCGTGTAGGAAATGTAATCGTATAGTATAGTGTTGGGTCTGAATCGACTCTCGATCCCGAGTTTCATTAGTTGAAAAATAATAAGTGTATGTTTTACGCTTTCATTATTGGAGGTGACCACTATAATGTTTCGGAATTAGACTTGGCCCGCATGGCATGCTGGTCCCTGGAATCATGCCAAGGATTCTAGTCATAATTCACACACAAGTTGGCGACCTTTTCAAGAGCCCGGAAAGAGGCCAGCCACCCCCAACCATCACGATGTCTGAGTCTGAACAAATCGAAAGCCCCTATAATCCTCGCACATTCATGCCCAAGGGGAAGCGTTACACACAGGCTGTAAGTGCATTCTCAGCTCATAAAACTTGATGTGCTGATGTCACTCCCCACTAGGATTACGGACGCATCCGCAAGCTCTTTCCGATCACATACGGGGATATTCCCAGGTGCCTCGTAGACCCCCGGGCCCTCCCAGGATATGTCCCACCAATGGTCTTTCTGGGCTGGTATATACCAAAACACAGCGAGGGTGTGGTCGATCTTGCCAAGAAGCATTTTGGAGACATGCTCAAGTTCGAGAATGGTTATCCCATGTCTGATGGCTTCATCTTCACTGGCATCCCCGATTTCATCCGCAAGCGCTATCAAGTTCCGGAGGAGGAATGTGATCGAGTGGATATCGTTGACATCACAATGAGGGAGACAGACGACGCCGTGGGGATCGTGATAGGCGACAACATCAAGGGCTGGCTACATGAGGACCTCGTTGAGCGGATTTCTAATGATCTCTTCGACGGCCAGCAGCCTGTTTGGTACCTTAATCCCATTGCATGGAAAATCACTCGGCCGCGCCGTTTCTAAGGTATTTATGATTTAGCATACGTTGAGCATCTTCCAATATTCATTCAGGATAATTTATTGCTAGATATTTCAGTTGCGAAATAATGGATGTATTCTACTACGCTTCCATTAGGGATGGCTATGGCGTCTTCTCAGCATACAGCTCATATTCATAGGTTTAGTTTCGACTTACAACGGTGGGATGGTAATGTTTGGATTCTTGCCAGGTGGAAGGTGGGCAATTCGGGGTATGCTGAAGGCAGATGGAGGTATGACTTCCGAGCAATCAACAAGCGAAGCGCGGTTCTGTCCTAACACTGCCATCTTAGCCATGGCGCTCTGGAACGCGCCAGACGTCAATGGCTCATTCACTAAATTGAGTGTTTTTAGTGGAATAAGGGGTTTCACCAGCAGGACATACGTATGAACGATTGCCATCGACAGGCTGTGCGAGAGTCATTGGGAGAAGGAAGCACATGAGGCCGTCGACTGGGAGGGGGTACCGCCACTGAGGGGACGGAAGGTACACGAAATAGTAAGGTTTGTCAGCGTGCAGAGGTGGATGGGTGAGGAGGAGGGCGATGTCCAAGTCGGGGCGTCGCACGGTTTAGGTACGGACGGGCGATCAGGGGCTGGAGTGGTGGGACAAAATGGCGAGCTCTTGTGTGTTGAAGCAGATGGTGTTTCTTGCGCACAGCGCGCCTCTTCTGCCGATGAGGAGGTCGATTTGGAAGGGGGTTCATTGGCACCCCTTCACCACCTTTGGCGCTCCACTTGGACTCGTCGAGATTCGCCTCGAACCCTCCACAAACGATGGTACTGTGCTAGACCCCCTCAGCGGCAGCGTTCCGTCGATCATAGGCGATGGTGTCATCCGTGCCGTGGACGGGCTGATGTTCGAGGGTCGCAATATGCTGTGCGTCAGACTACTTGATTATTTGCCCTAGGTTCGTGAATAGTGGCTGGCGGATACGCAGCCTCGCCTACCGCGGCGGCGTCACGCGCGCTATCACTGCCCCACTTGGCGCAGGTTTCATGCTGGGGGTGTCCACCGCCTTTGACCTCGGCGCTTCGCATGTCCTCGAGGAAGGCGCACTGATCAAAGGAGAGGCCGCGGTTCACGTTGCGATCAATCTGCAAACTGGTGTTAGTGTGAGCACACAAATAGCAGCGTTGAGGAACGCCCTGGTAGAGGCTGACGCGCGGGCTTGGGCGGCCGTGCGCAAGGTTGGTATTCCTCCAATCGGCCGATCATATTAATAATGCCACCACGCAGGGAGATATCCCGCTGGTCGTCCATGTGGATAACGCGGACATTATGGCTACCCTCATAGGTCTCAAGTCTCAAGTCTGAGGTCGAAAAGCTCAATGGATGAGGCATTCAAATGACGTTTGTCGGCGCCACGGAAGCCCACCTCATCGCTGAGGAAATCCGAGATGCGAGTATTAGCGTCATTCTGACCTCGCCCAGGCCGTTCCCAGGAGATTGGGATCGTAGGCGGATGTACGTCCTCTTTCCAGTGTAACCGCCGGATGGCCATTGATTGGGACCTTCGCGCTCGGCAGTGTCCCCGGACCGCCGCTGTCCCGCGAGAGCACGGTGATGTCCCTCCTTGCCAAAAATGTCACCGTTGCTGTTGGAGTAGTCGATGAATCTGCCGCGCGCAATACGCGCTTCGAGCTTGGCTGGGTGCGCTTTCTCTCCGTCCCCGATCGCCCATGAATAAGCACACTAAGTCTGCCTTGTCACGACAGGTGATGGCAGAATCCGGGGGACAGGTCACCAAGAGCCAGGCGATCAGGATGGGCACAAGGGATCTCGAGCAGGTGCTGGGCTTACGTGGGGACGCAGCCCGAAAGAGAGACTTGGTGGCATACGCGGGTGGGGATGTGTTCGGATTTGACAGTAAAGTTGTTGGAGTCGTATCGGTGGGCAGGGGTCAGGTGGAACTCTTTTGATACTCTCCAGGTCGCAACTCGGCTTGAATGGTTGAGTGTTGTAAAATATATCGCCCGAGTGTATGTTTCAATTGGTAAAAGGGCAGTACTTGTTCGTGTAGGAAATGTGATCGTATAGTATAGCGTTGGGTCTGAATCGACTTTCGATCCCGAGTTTCATTAGTTGAAAAATAATAAGTGTATGTTTTACGCTTTCATTATTGGAGGTGACCACCATAATGTTTCGGAATTAGACTTGGCCCGCATGGCATGCTGGTCCCTGGAATCATGCCAAGGATTCTAGTCATAATTCACACACAAGTTGGCGACCTTTTCAAGAGCCCGGAAAGAGGCCAGCCACCCCCAACCATCACGATGTCTGAGTCTGAACAAATCGAAAGCCCCTATAATCCTCGCACATTCATGCCCAAGGGGAAGCGTTACACACAGGCTGTAAGTGCATTCTCAGCTCATAAAACTTGATGTACTGATGTCACTCCCCACTAGGATTACGGACGCATCCGCAAGCTCTTTCCGATCATATACGGGGACATTCCCAGGTGCCTCGTCGACCCCCGGGCCCTCCCAGGATATGTCCCACCAATGGTCTTCCTGGGCTGGTATATACCAGAGCACAGCGATGGTATGGTCAATCTCGCCAAGAAGCATTTTGGAGATCTGCTCAAGTTCGAGGATGGCTACCCCATGTCTGACGGCTTCATCCTCACTGGCATCCCTGATTTCATCCGCAAGCGCTATCAAGTTCCGGAGGAAGAATGCGATCGAGTGGATATAGCTGACATCACGATGAGGGAGACGGACGATGGCATAGGGATCGTGATTGGCGACAACATGAAGGGCTGGCTGCATGAGGACCTTGTTGAGCGGATTTCTAACGATCTCTTCGACGGTCAACAGCCCGTTTGGTACCTTAATCCCATTGCATGGCAGGTCACTCGGCCGCGCCGTTTCTAAGGTATTTGTGATTTTAGCATGTGTTTCTAATCGTCTTCCGACATTCAGGATAATTTATTGCTAGATATTTCAGTTGCGAAATAATAGATATATTCTACGCTTCCATTACTAGAGATGGCTATGATGTCTCTTCAGCATACAACTCATATTCACGGAATTAGACTCGACTTACAACGGTGGGACGGTGATGCTTGGGCCTGGTAGCTACTTTAGTCACGGTCCTGGAGCTAAGGGGAGACTCGTACCTGGATCAGCGGATAGGAAGGGAAGGTTAATCACGTGGCACTAGAGCACTCCATGAGTCGAATGAATAATGCCACTATGAGAAGGTGCGTACAGATAGCTCAAGATCTTGGAGTTTCTTGCCAGGTGGAAGGTGGGCGATCCGGGGGATGCTGAAGGCAGGTGGAGGTATGACTTCCGAACAGTCAACAAGTGAAGCACGGTTCTGTCCTAACACTGCCATCTTTGCCATGGCGCTCTGGAATGCGCCAGACATTAACGGCTCGTTCACTAAATTGAGTGTCTTTAGTGGAATAAGGGGCTTCACCAGCAGGACATACGTATGAATGATTGCCATCGACAGGCTGTGCGAGAGTCTCTGTATGACCAGTTGGGCGACGTTGCTAGGAATGATAACTGGGTGACAAACCTGGCAATAGCTGCATCCGACTGCAGGCGGAATTCACCGCGAATCGGCGACATGACCTCCCCATGATGCGGTCCATCACCGGGGTAGAGTGTTCCTTTGAGGAGAGTCTACCATTCAAAGTTCAGCTGCGAAGCTTCAACTGAAAGAAACCATGCTACCTCCACGAAAAACTGGCCAGGTATATTAAAATCGGTAACACGTTAATGCGATCCTGCTCACCTGGGAATCAAATACAGTTGGGGTAGAATCGAAGGGTGACCCGGCGATAGACTGGAGTAGGACGGTTAAAAAAAGCCAGCTTCGAGTCGACTGACTTACGGGGTCGATATCTTGTTGAAGACCAATGCTATGTGACGCAAGCAAATCTACAACCTCAGATGCACTAAATCCAGCGTCCGCCATTCTTGCGAGAATAGTATCAACTGAATCAGCAGGACTTGGAACCAACCCCGCTGGGGAAGCTTGTTTTGCATCCGGGCGTCCAGCCAAGAACTGTAAGCGGGGGCCCCCAGCACAGTTCCTGACTCCCACAGCACCTGCAAATTGTATGCTAAAGATTATTAGAGTTCGCCACATCCGGAATGCAGGTCCAAGATAACTCACAAATCTCCGAACGAAACCTTGTGTTTCAGCGCAAATGGGCGCTCCTCCTCGACGATATCATCAATGCCAGCGTTAGGTCCGAATGTGGTTTCAACTTCAGAGAAAGCAATGATGGAGCCATCTTGTTGGCGGTCAGAAATTGGTATCCAGCAAGTCTGAGAATATTACCGGCACCACCACCCCTAGTTGTCATGAGGTTAATCAGGAATGGTCACGGAGCGCTATGGCACCTACCCAAATTTTCCTTGCTTGGTGAGGGATGGCGAGTACCCAATGGCGTCATGGAAGGTCAACTAGTAGTGGGGTCACATCAACGTCCGCGTCAGCATTGTATTGTAGTAAACACACCCGAAGTGATTCATGGGCGGCGTCGCCTTTTTAAAATCCAATAAATATTAATCAGGATGGTGTTCGGAATCTTCTCACCGCATTTCCCTCCATCGAAGCTAGAGAAACGAAATCAGATTAGCTGAAATCAGAAAAATACCATGGACTCACAGGTTTGCTTGGATATCATCAAGAACGTCGTACCAAACGCAGCACTACAACAAAGATTGAGTACTTAATTCGCAATGGTCGCGGATCTACAGACAGATGCATGAAGGGAGGACCTATTTTTGCTGCAAAGAGCACGCGGGGCGGGATTGGTATGGCCCACGGATGCGAAAGAAATGAGTGTGAGTAAGAGAAGGAGTGACTTCGGTGCCATGTTGGGGTGGCTATAGAGTCGTGAAGTTGTTTTCCCAAGGAGCTCCTGCTAATAAACCATACTCCTTGTTTGCTATAGGTCCCTCAAACCATTAAAGAGTATGCCCAACTGCCAATGTCAGCTGACAATCAATGGGAATAAAAATACGCTATGAAACTGATGATATAGAATCTGATGCGCACTCGAGACGGATAGCTCGTAATGCTACAACACCAGAGAGAATTTGACCAAACAGGCTCCACGCCGGATACATTGCCTGGCCGAAACCAGAGAAGTATGGAGCCACTCGCCCCATCATAACATCGTTGGAATCCGTATGTCGAGGCAGGATGAATTCTGTTACAAGGTACCATGGCATCAATTACTGATGAGCTGTTACCGAGAACAAAGATTAAATGGTACGTTTGCACGAGATATCAACATCAGAAGAAGACCAGAAAAAACGCCAACCGGGCGTGTCGGCTGCCAGATGTTTACGAAACGCCCATACTAATACCCTCCCGGGAGATAGCGGTATTCCCTCCCTCGAAGGGAAGCGTAGTATAAGAAAAGTGCAAATGTGTATCCTCACCGACGCGAGGCCTATCCGAACCCTGGGTTCTATCCGAGATTCGCCTCCAAGGAATGACTAAATCAAAATCCCGATCAGGAGTTGATGGGCCCCTGGTATCCTGAGAACGAACTACATTTTATGGGCGGTGGTGCAACCCCCGATGTGAGAGTGTTGCACCTCTAGAGTACCAATTATCCGGTTCTTGTGTGACAAAGCCAAGTAGCATCCTTGATGAGCAAAACAATGAAGTTCTGAGTCATGGTCAGAGAAGCACGTTTGCGGCCCAAGATACTGGTTATCATAGATTGTTTGGTAGTGCCTCTAAACTAATAGTGCAATACTTACATAATGTTTCGGGACGTTTCAGGTAGGCAATGGGTAAGATATGCCTCAAACAGAACCGACCAGATCACATGGCTGTGACTTTGCGTGACCAACAGAACAAATCCATGCCGCAGGCAGTGGAACTTCGGCAAGAAGAGCACCCTGAACTGATGAACTTTATGTTGAGATATCACCTGATCAGATTGCGCCATATCACACCATTATGCCATCATCATTCACCATTATGATTAACTCAGTCTCACGATACATATACAGTAGCTACACAGCCACTGTTATGTAGTATATATATCATGTATCCCTGTAGAATAGTTCTCTACTGGAATACAATAGTATCTACTTGGTTAACTACCACAGTGTCAGGGTCACCTAACCCTGCTATCTGATTGATCTCTGATCTGTAGACCTGCATTCCAGCATCGGTACTCCAATTATCCGACATATTCCAGTTACCACCTGTGTCACCGTGATTCCCACCATGGCTGATCCAGCACCAGAGTACCTTGCCGCCATTGCCTCGACTCCCGCTCAACCTGCAACACTCAAAACGTTGTTCGATTGGACCTTCAGGGTTATCAAAGCATTAGCCGCCGTCGTCCTCCTTGGACTCGAGGACCACAATAATGATCTACACCAGCTTGACGCCCGTATTACTCATCTAGAGAACGCAGCACCCGTACCACCAGTCCCGTCCTCATCCTCCACGCAACAGCCCCAGCCTCCCGGTTCCCGCCGCAGATGCCAACGCTGCCATGCGCTTGGTCACGACACTGATTCCTGTCGCACCAAGGATCCCGCTGTGATGAAGAAGAGAGTCGCGAAGAATGCCAAGGCCAGGAACCAGCCGCGAAAGTCCGCCGCACCATCCTTTCCCATTCCATCCTACCCATACTCCTTCTCACCATATACACCACCGCCCGCGCCACCTCCAACAGCCGATTCACTCAACGCCATGATCGTCGATGCATCCGAGCTCCGCCGCCGCGCCACGCAATCCGCCAGGGACCGTAAGAGGTTCCGACGCTCTCAAGCACCCAGCACTTAGCCGCTAGGAACCAGGGAGAGTGTTGAGATATCACCTGATCAGATTGCGCCATATCACACCATTATGCCATCATCATTCACCATTATGATTAACTCAGTCTCACGATACATATACAGTAGCTACACAGCCACTGTTATGTAGTATATATATCATGTATCCCTGTAGAATAGTTCTCTACTGGAATACAATAGTATCTACTTGGTTAACTACCACAGTGTCAGGGTCACCTAACCCTGCTATCTGATTGATCTCTGATCTGTAGACCTGCATTCCAGCATCGGTACTCCAATTATCCGACACTTTAAACCCACACCGCTGAAAACGGCGTTTGAAGCAACAAACTTGGCTGGCTAGGCTTTGGTTAGGCTTTGGTTACAGTGGCGTTCAAATGTATTGCACCACGTGGCAAACCTTCATCTCGACCTCAATATCTTCACTCGACTGAGGAGTTGGGTATCAACTGGCCAATATATCTATTTATCCACATCTACGCTACGTACATGAGAGACAACAGACATGCTGCATGAATGCCAAAACTGGGATGTGTGGAACAAGGTACTGAGGTGGTGCAATACTTGTGAGCTTTTCCATCAATGGATGTAAAATGGCATTTTCGGGCATTTTTCTACCAACATTTGAGCGCCTAAGGGTTTCGTTCGCTTCGTAACTCCATGGTCTATGTTGGAGTGCAAGCTCACTCAGTATTACTGACTTAGAATAATTTTCGCATTACCGATTATGTAAGCGCGTCCAGTCTTACATTCGAGGATTGTTCCTCATACAACAATACATACAACATATCTATCTAATAATATCTAATACCCCCCATCTGCCTCCTCCACTGCCAACAGGTCTACACTACCCCAACCAAGAAAGCCCGAATTATTCAACTGAAAGACCTTCACTCGTCGAACCGCGAGGTTGCAAGGCAGCTTGGTATTTCGGCCTCAACGGTCTCTCGTATCTACAATCGCTATCGTAAATCCCATAATTTCTATGACCTGAAGCCGAAATCTGGACGCCCACGCAAAATGAGCCATAAGCAGATTAAAATGGCCATTCGAGTGCTTACAACAGGTGCTGCTAGTGTTCCGAGGTCCGGTCCGGTCCGGTTATTTGACCCGAATATGGAAAGACCGGGACCCTGACCGGTTAAGGGAAAGCCAAATCCGGAAGAGACCTAGACCGGACTGGCTTAGACCGGTCAGGGGCGGTTTTGTCGGGTCCTGAAAGCAGTCCTGACCGGTTCAGGACCGGGACCCTGTAAAAACGGATCCGAGATCGGTCCCGAGCCGGCTCAGGGTCTTTTTTTGCCAAAGAAACAAGTCTGGGCTTGCTCCAGGGTGAGTTCCCCACCAAATCGGATGATTGTAGGGTCGATCGGATGCCCCTACAGTCCCTTATCAATGTCCAAAAGAGACGACAGGGCTAGCTGTCCCCGATCCAGACTTATAGGGTGTGCGCTTCCGGGGGGAGGAGGAGAAGGTGTTGTCCTGGGCTTAATACTTGACCGGAATGCATGGATCTGGGAAGGATCTAACACTATTTTAAGAGCTGAACACGATGCGCACAACGCGGGGGGGATCGGCGTCCCCGATCTAGAGATATGGAGTGAAAACCCGCAGAAATGCGCATATACCCGCGCATACCCGCGCCTCCTGGCTACCATAGGCGGACCCTGTGCGCCCTAGACCCCCCTGACTACCCCTCATCAGGGATGGACCGCGGGTCCGGTTTAGGACCGGTCTAGACTGGTTTTGCCTGGTTAAAGCGCATTTGAGATCCTGGAAAGACCTGGACCGGACCCTGCCAAGACCAGGGTAGACCGAGACCGGTGGTCCGGTCTTATGCGGTCTGGTCCGGTCCGGTTCCGGTCTAAAATCCGGTTACATTAACCAGACCTGCCAACACTAGGTGCTGCACAAAATGCAACCGACATCCAGCGCAAATTCTTCCCAACAATTAGCCCCATTACAATACGACGACGGCTTGTAGAAAAGGGCTTGAAGGCTTTTGTCCGCCGCAAGAGGCCATTCCTATCGAAGATGCATCGGGAAAAGCGGTGGGCATGGGCAGAGAAGTTTGCAGATTGGACGGTTGACGATTGGCGCACGGTGTGGTTTTCCGATGAGAAAAAATTCAATCTCTTTGGCTCAGATGGGCAACGATATTGCTGGAGGCGGCCGGGGGAAGCATTTGACGACAGATTTGTTAGGAAGACAGTGAAGCATGGGGGTGGGAGTGTTATGGTATGGGGTTGCATCACACCTCATCAGCAAAACACAACAACGCTATGGACTACTCTATAGTAGTCCATAGTATATGTCTATTTGTTTATAGTGTACCATAGTGGCTATAGAGGCCATAGTGTTCCTTTGTTTTGCTGATGCTGATGGTGTTGGACGGCTTCATCGGGTCGTTGGGACCATGGATTCGAAACAATACACAAATATCCTCGATAAATCACTCCTCGGTACCATGAACGACCACTATACAAGACGAGACGATGTTTTATTCCAACAAGATCATGATTCAAAGCATACATCAAAATTCACACAACAGTGGCTGGACGATTACGGGATCAATGTTCTCGATTGGGCACCCAATTCACCTGATATGAACATTATCGAGAATCTTTGGTGGAGAATTGATCGCATGGTCCACTCTCGGAACCCACTTCCTCGAAATCTCGACGAGCTTTGGACAGCGATCCAGGAGGAGTGGCAGAACTTAGAAAAAGATTATATTTCAGCGCTCTATGAAAGTTTGCCAGAGCAAGTCAAGGCCTTGAGAGAGGCAAAGGGGGGGTATACACGTTACTAATATTTTTGTCGAGCTGGAGCCCGAGGGGCCTTGGAGTAATTCAGTCTTGTTGTTCTGCCTAACTGTGATCAAAAGAATTGCACCCCACCAACGAAATAATTTTTCCATCTCTCACAATAGCTGTACCAATTTCACTAAGTAGTATTATAGGCTGATTCTACACATCCACGTAGTCATTACATTGCCCACTGAGAGTGCCTGCCAATTGACCAAAGTCGAGGACATGACAAACTCGAATGCGAGGCCACGTGGTGCAATACATTTGAGCGCCACTGTAGCTGTAGGGTGTTACAAGAGTATTGGGGAAGTCTGGGACCAGGGAAGGCATTCTACTTGCGCCCGAACCGTTGAACATTCGTATTTCAGACTCCGCTCTTAGCGGCGTGGGTTTGAGGTCTCCCTGAACCTCGGAATTTGGCTAACAGGGTCCTGATAAAGTCAAAATCCTGGAACAAAACCTCGCATGGTTCAACCGCAACCTCAAAATTACAAAATCCATCCGCACAGAGTTGTTCAAAATTGATTTCCGAAGCATTCTGTGCGGCCAGATTTTTTGTAAAGTCCCTCCCGCAGTGTCCATGAACGTTCCGGCCATTTTGTAACGATTTTGTCACGATTTTGTCATGTGATCTCGTCGGTTCTGTTTGAGGCATATCTTACCATGGCCGGCCAGTGCACAAAATTAGCGCCACGGCGCAGGCCAACCTCGCAAAAAAGTACTTTTGAGACACGCTCAAGTTCAAGAACGGCTACCCCATGTCCCATGGCTTCGTCTTCACTGAAATACCCGATTTCATCCATCTTGCACAAGCACTATCACATCAAATTTTGGAGGACTGAGGTTACTAGTCGATATAACTGACCTCACAATGAAGCAGATGGACAACAGCATGGCGGTCATGATAGGCGACAGTATCACGGGATGGCTGCGCTCGTTGAGCGAATCTCTTCGACGGCCAACAGCCCTTCGGGACCTCAATCCCATTGCGTGAAAAATCATTCAACCGCGCCGTTTCTAATGCGTTTGTGATTCCAGCATGTGTTAATCATCCTCCCGACGTTCGTTCAGGATAATTTATTGCTTGAAGTGAATCCACCTTGAACTCATTTTCCGATCCTGGTTCTAGCGTTTCCACTAGAGATGGCTAGACATCTCCTTAGCATACAATACTAGTATCATTGGCTGCCAATATTTAAACTGGAAAATAGACCAATCGCAGTGCGGCGTCACGTGCGTATCATCACAGACTTCAAATCATACCCGCGACCTCGGCCTCCGGGGCTCCAGAGTCCACAGGGCTTATTACGACTCAATGTTGCACGTAACTTTTAGTGAATGGGTAATGATACCAACAATTGGTCCATGAGATACATGGGTAAATGCTACTACTGTCATTCCCTCCCTAGCTAATTCGGATCCATTATTGTCGCCCCAGCCTACCACCCAGAATACATTTCTCATACTGCACCTCGACATCCCGCATCACGGTATTCCAGTACTTCCTAAAGGTCCTGGTATATTTACCACTATCATCAATGAAACAAAACAATCCACTGTCGTGCGCAAAAATCCCACCCAATGCACCAGTGAAATAAATACCATTATGAAGATCCTCAGCCGCCACTGTTGGGGTGGACCCCCTCTTGAACTTAAAAAAGCGAACCCATCTACCAGATGCTCCTACAACCCAAGTGGTGTCGAGCTTCGTCCATCCATGAAAAATCAGCTGCGCTTGCTGAACGATCTGTGGGTGGCTGTCTGCGATAGCCTTGATCGCTTTTGTGTAGCGAATATAGTACAGCGATTTTCTTCCACGAATAGACTCCTCCCTGTCTGGGCCCCTTTGAAACCCCGGGTCCACTTCTTCCGCATCGCTATTTTTCTGAAGCTCGGCCCGCTTCGGAACCTTCAACTCCAACGCCAACGCTGGAATTGCAGGTACCTGTTGCTCCTCATCGAGGCTTCCGGTACATTTATTGAATACTTCAACTTGCGCTCGCGCCAGGAATAATATATCTGTTGCACGTGGGATGCGGACGGTCGTGGGGCCCATAGCTGTTGTTGCTGCTGAAATAGAGGTTCGGCCATCTGGCGTTCGTTCTGCGCGATCAAGTTGACGATTCGCGAGCGCGGGTGCTGGTGCTGGAATTGCTCCGCGGGCCGCGGCACTTGCAAGCTTATTCTTAACATTGCTCTTCAATACGCGCCTCTCTTCTTTTGTCGTCATGGGAATCCATGCATGGCCATCTAGTTGTCTCCCTAGACCATCATTTAGCTTCCAGTTGAGTTCGATGGGAGGATAGACTATCATGACTTACTGTTATCTCTCAGGCCACGAAGTTCACCGGGTGGTAGGTCGTCTGGTTCGGGGGTGGCACTCACTGTATTGTGCTCGTCCCCGAGTCCCGTTGCCAAATCATCGACATCCCAATCAGCATCTTTCATACGGGCCATCTCCTCAGGGGTGAGTTCGGTCGCGAAGAAGAGCTCTGCAACTGGTGCATTTTCCAACCGCAGAGTCCCTGAGTGAATAGAACAGAGAAATGCTGCAGCAGACGACCATAGCGGATAGTATTTATTTTCCCGTTTCTGTGCCTCAGCATCGGCGAGTTGCTGAACCAAAGACTCAGCATGATCCTCGTGCTGAGGCCAGTCCAGGTTGAGAGCGGAGAACTGTCGAAGCCAAGTTAAATTTAGTTCTTTTGTGGCTAGGATGAATAGATATGATACTTGGAATGTGGGGGCAGTGCCAGCGGGTTGTGCCATATCAGATTAGAGTCTAGATATAAAGCGGATGAGTTATGTTATATAGGGCTTCAGAGTGATGCGTTATATAGGGCGTCGCTAAAAAAAAAAAAGACCCAAAATAGAGAACAAGCTGGTGTGGTCTAGGCCATGAGAAACAATCGCCCCATCATACAAGAAGAAACTGGAAACCAATGGCCTTGGCGTGGCTCGCGTCCGTCAGTATTTGAACAAAGAGCTAATAGGTTGGGAGGAAGCTGAACATGAGCTTGGGCTGAAACGCGGAGACACTGCTCACAGACAAGCGAGAATCAGCTCGGCGAATTGGCTCCTTGTTCAACTTGAAAGCGATAGGCTCTAGAGTGACACAAAGCGTCGTGGATCAAATATTCGATGTACTAAGGAAAGGGTGTCTATTGTGGCCGAAAAGAGGTTTTTCATAAGCGAGAAATCGGTGAATGCTTGAATTGATGGTGAGCGAATGGAGGTTGCCATCCGCTCGGCTGGACGCTGGCGCCGTAATTATTTGCTCGTCTGGCACCTATAACAGCCATAAAATACAATGCAGTAATGCTCAACGCTCGTCGAGAATTTAAAGCTGAGTCACCGCCCGCGATAATGTGTATATGCTTCACATACGATGGCATCATCATCACCTTCAAGGCATACTGGGTATTGGTGCGGCCCTTCCCATTATTCCTGGTGCGCGGTGCGAGCTTGGTTCTATTTCAAAATTAAAATTAAAATAAAAACAAATTCCAGTCGGGATAATCAACAGTGGACGAACCCATTGAACCCTAGTTGCTCCCTGAGCACATATCCTAAAGGGTAAGTGTAGGGATATAAGCGAGCTTAACAAAATGGGGATCACCACACTGCACAAGATACCGCCAAGAGAAATAACCTGAGGGCTGGAATTTGATTACTGGGTGCAAATATGTACCTAGAAGTACCCAAATCAAATTGTTTAGACTGGCAATCCTAAGCGAGTCTGGATCTTATACTATCTTACACAAAGTAGCTGCGGGATTACCAACTCTTGCCTCGTGTAACGCTACAACTGCGGACAACAATGAAGAAAAGTACAACGGGTTTGGTCTGTTTGTCTTGGTGCCATTGTAGTGAGCCATTGTAGTGGTAGATTCCGGAGATGGCACACGAGTCGAATTTGGAGTTCAGAATATGTTCCAAGCCCAAGCGCGATGTCACGTGCGCTCCAACCTCACAACCACAACTTTAT
The DNA here is from genome assembly GCA_015501065.1 of Infundibulicybe gibba. NCBI lineage: Eukaryota > Fungi > Basidiomycota > Agaricomycetes > Agaricales > Omphalinaceae > Infundibulicybe > Infundibulicybe gibba. The sequence continues at coordinate 3,109 of JADNYI010000331.1, read as the reverse complement.
AAAAAGAAAGAGTCTGGCGAGAGGCCAACCACCCAAGACCATGTCGCAGTCTACACAAGTCGAAAGCCCCCACAATCCTCGCACATTCATGCCCAAGGGGAAGCGTTACACACAAGCTGTAAGTCCATTCTCAGCTCATAAAACTTGATGTGCTGATGTCACTCCCCACTAGGATTACGGACGCATCCGCAAGCTCTTTCCGATCATATACGGGGACATTCCCAGGTGCCTCGTCGACCCCCGAGCCCTCCAAGGATATATCCCACCAATGGTCTTCCTGGGCTGGTATATACCAGAGCACAGCGAGGGTGTGGTCAATCTCGCCAAGAAGCATTTTGGAGACATGCTCAAGTTCGAGAATGGTTACCCCATGTCTGACGGCTTCATCTTCACTGGAATCCCCGATTTCATCCGCAAGCGCTATCAGGTTCCGGAGGAAGAATGCGATCGAGTGGATATAGTTGACATCACGATGAGGGAGACGGACGATGGCATAGGGATCGTGATTGGCGACAACATGAAGGGTTGGCTGCATGAGGACCTTGTTGAGCAGATCTCTAATGATCTTTTCAACGGTCAACAGCCTGTTTGGTACCTTAATCCCGATGCATGGCAGGTCACTCGGCCGCGCCGTTTCTAGGGTATTTGTGACTTAGTACGCGTTAAGCATCCTCCAACGTTCATTCGAGATAGTCTACTCCTTGGGGTATATGCCAGTGGCATGGTAGCAGGGCTCTCACCGGCGTGGCGTTGGAAATTTTGGAATAAGTTGGGTCTTTTTCAAAGGGGTATGATATTACGACACCATCTCTAAACACTGTCAAATGTAGTATGGTTATATTATACTTGGATGCTCTTGTTACGATGCTCTTGTCTGTGCGAGGAGCGTTGCGTCATTGTGTCTTCCAGGATGATGGATGCATAGGTTTGGGGGGAAACAGCGATGAGAATCCGGGCACGCGCCCGCGAAGATCGTCATGACCGAGAAGATGCAATCAGGTGTTGGGCCTAAAAGATTGGCTGTTTCGAACCCATCTCTCGATCCCAACTCCAGGTATTTTATTAGTTGCGAAACAATAGTTGTAGTCTACGTTTCTGTTAAAGGTGGCTAGATGTCTCCTCAGCATGCAACTCGCGATCATGGAATTAGATTCGACTTACAACGGTGGAATAGTGATGCTAGGACCTAATAATCATTTTAGTCGCAGTCCTGAAGCTGTGAAGAGACCCATACCTGGGTTAGCAGATAGGAAGGGAAGTGCAATCAAATGGCACTGGAACGCCCCATCAGTCAAATAAATAATGCTATGGGAAGATGCGTACAGATAGCTCAAGATCCTGGAGCTTCTTGCCAGGCGGAAGGTGGGCGATCTGGGGTATGCTGAAGGCGGGTGGAGGTATGACCTCTGAGCAATCAACAAGTGAAGCAGGGTTCTGTCCTAACACCGCCATCTTTGCCATGGCATTCCGGAACGCGGAAGACATTAACGGCTCGTTTACTAAATTGAATGTTTTTAATGAAGAAACAAGTCCCTGCCATCAGCGGACATACATATGAATGATTGCCACCGACAGGCTGTGCGAGGATCCCTGTATAGTCAATTGAGCAAGGTCGTTAGGAATGACGACTTGGTGACAGACCTGGCGATAGCTGCATCGGACTGCAGGCGGAATTCACCACGAATCGGCGACATGGCCTCTCCAGGATGTGGTCCATCACCAGGGAAGAGCGTTCCTTTGAGGAGAGTCTACCATTTAGGGTTCAGTTGTGACGCCTCAGTCGAGAGAAAACATGCTACCTCCACGAAAAACTGATCACAGATTTATTAAAATCGGTAACACATTGACGCGATCCTACTCACCTGGGAATCAAATGCAGTCGGGGTGGAATCGAAGGGTGACCCAGAGATGGACTGAAACGAAATTTTTCAAAACAAGCTGTGAGTTTTGAATCAACGACGTACCGGGTCAATCTGTTCTTGAAAACCAATGCTATGCGACGCAAGTAAATCTACAAGCTCGGATGCACTAAATCCAGCGTCCGCCATTCTTGCGAGAATAGTATCAACTGAATCAGTAGGTTCTGGAATCAAGTTCTCTGGAGAGGCTTGTTTTGCGTTCGGGCGTCCAGCCAAGAACTGCAGGCGGGGCCCCAGCACAGTTCCTGACTCCCACAGCACCTGCGAATTGTATGCTAAAGAAGGCTGAAGTTCGCCACCCATATCCGGAATGTGAACCTAGAATAACTCACAAATCTCCGAACGAAACATTGTGTTTCAGCGCAAAAGGGCGCTCCTCTTCCACGATATCATCAATGCCGGCGTTAGCTCCAAATTTGGTTTCGATGTCAGAGAACGCAATGATGGAGCCATCTTATTGGCGGTCAGAAATTGCCATCCAATAAGTCTGAAAATATTACCGGCACCACCGCCCCTATTTATCATAAGGTCAACTAGGAATGTCACAGAATGCTGAGGCACCTACCCAAATTTTCCTTGCTTGGTCAGGGATGGCGAGTACCCAATGGCGTCATGGAAGGTCAACTAGCGGTAGGGTTACATCAGTAACTCTGCGTTAATATCAGTAAACGCACCCGAAGTGAATCGTGAGCGACTTCGTCTTTTTTAAACCCAGTAAATATAAGCCAGGACAGTGTTTAGAATCTTCTCACCGCATTTTCCTCCATTAAAGCTAGCGAAACAAAATCAGACTAGCTGAAATCAGAAAAATATCATGGACTCACAGGTTTGCTTGGATATCATCAAGAACGTCGTACCAAACGCAGCACTACAAAAGAATTGCAATTGAATACTCAATTTGCAAAGGTCGCGGATCAACAGACGGATGGATGAAGAGAAAACCTATTTTTGCTGCAAAGAGCGCGTGGGGTGGGATTGGTGTAACCCACGGATGCGAAAAAAACGAGTGTGAGTAAGAGAAGGAGTGACTTCGGTGCCATGTTAGGGTGGCTATAGGATTGTGGAATCGTTTCGCTCAGAGGGCTCCTGCTAATAAATTCATACCCCTTGTTCGCTATAGGTCTTCTCCAAAAATTTAGACAGTATGCCCAACTGCCAATGTCAGCTGACAATCAAGTATGATAGACACC
>JADNYI010000330.1:0-37112 GCA_015501065.1 Infundibulicybe gibba | reverse complement strand
AAAGTGTCTTTCATTGTACACTCCGACGCATTGGTTAATCCCTGGCGTATTTAGACTTCAGAGAGAGAGAAGAATGGCGTGTCATGTGGAACTCACACTAACATACATGAGGCTACAACATGAGTGAGTCCATCAAGAAACTCACTGGACAATGGTGATCATATTTCAGTACACATCGATTACAGATGCGGCAGTGATGTGCCCTCTTCCGACGCCAGGAGGTGGCTTAGCCTATGCACGTATATGTGGCGGATGATGCTCACCTCTGGCCTGCGTTGCCCGCACTTGCGACACTGTGTTACCTCAGCCTTGGTGATCTCGTCCCACCTCGTCCAAGTGACCCCTCGCGTCAGGGCTCTGGAGCTCCCGGATTTTCGCTTCGCCCAGAAGATACTTCTACCCGGTTCGCATGGAGCATCATCGACAAACCCGGGTTTGATAGTGCACACGTAGTAATAATGCATGTGGAGATTGAGGGCAATCAAGAGACATATAGGGGAGCTGATAATGGGATAGGAGAGATTTGGCGCGATAACCTCAACTACAATTGAACCGGTGAGTATTAATTCATGCATGGACTCGGGACACGAACAGAAGGATATTGTCCCGATCGTGATGAGAATCACTGCAAGAGCGACAAAGTAGGGTCCTGCAGCGCCCGTTATTCGGTCTCCCCATCTTTCCAGTGTTTTGAAGCAACGAAAAACATTTCGGGAGCATATCATGGTGTGGGTGGTGGGTGCCGTGCGGTGGTTGCTACTCGGCGCTCAGCTGATTGATGTGTTTGGCAATGCCCTTCGAACTTGACAATGCCTGACACCTTGCCTTTGCAAAACTGGAATCCTGGATATTTATATGAGCCTACACGACAAAGGATAGGCTAAACAATAATGCTATGAGACGGGTTATATACTTATTTGATTCGTCGGAAAGTAGGTATGTACTATTTCAACTAAAATGCGATAATTGCAGTGGTCATATGGGTGTTTGGGAGTCTGGGACGGTAGTAGTACAGTTTGATATCATGCAGGACGTAATAGCAGGAGGTGAGTACTGGTGAGTGTCGGGTGGACGGAGCTAGTGGAGGGATATTAAGGTAATCGGCGAATAACATACAATACATTGGAACCCAAGAAGAACGAGAAAATAAAATGGAAAACATACGATGACATTGAGAAACCCATGCAATGAAATTAGGAGTAAGGCGCATTGAGTATAGATATTGCGTCTGATTCAAATGTTACTTCGGCGAGATTGAGGTGTCGCATCACCGGTGGACTACCAGCCGCGGGTGTGATAATCATCCGCCCAACTCCGATTCCTCGCCATGGCTTGTCGTTTCAACTCGTCAGTCGGTCCTTTGTTGACAGGGCCCCTCCGTTCTCTGTCCTGCTCCCTTTCTTCCCCATCCCCAGTTTTAGCCGTGAGCTGCACCATACTAGGCGCAGCCGGAAGGGCTCCTGTCTCGTTTCCAAGGACGCTCCGCCGCCGCTGCGGATCGCCGGCCCCATTTGGTCGATTTCTGGAATCAGTGCCATCGGCGTTTGCAGCCTGTTCTCCACCAATGGCGCGCCGAAAGCCAACGAGGTTGACTTTGCTGACCTGCCTTTCCCATAAGAGATTGCGTCTCAAGCTCTCCGACATTTCGGTTTGCAACATCAGCCGCCTTGTGGTGCGAGGAGTTGACGGAGCGGCCGGGGGCGGTAAATTGTACGGATGTCCAAGAGGTATTGGAGTAGGCTTATGTTGTTGAGCATATCGCGGCGCGTTTGAGGTTGTGGGCTGGGGTCGCTCCTGCCTTGCCCAAACAGGAACCTCGTGGTCATCCTCGTCGCCCAAACGGGAATTCGGTTTGGAGTTGCTATTATTAGGACCCGATACCGTCCGAGCGCCCTTGCCCTTTAGCTGCACGAGCGCTTTCAGGCGCTCCTCCGCTACGCTGTTGGTAAACCTGCCCACTATACCTCCGTTTTTACTTGGGTCCCCAGCATCGTCCTCGCTATCACTATCGTCCTCCATCTCTTGGTCGTCGGGCCGACCTTTTGGCCGGTATCCACCAGAATTGTGTGGTACCGTCGGGACGATATTGGAGGTATACCCGTTAGCGCTCCCAATCTGGATTTGCGAAGCGAGGGGCACAGCGGCGGAGCTCTTGCGAACCTGGAGGCCACCCGGTTTGTAAGGCCGTCCTTGCGATGGCTGCGTGGGTTTCGTCTGCGGCTGCAGCTGCGCTAATGCGTTCCCATTCGCAGGAACCCGGGCGGCAGGTGGTGCCACGTTGGTATTTTGAGCTGGTGGCTTGGATGTGCCGGACGGCGGCCGAGGTCCCCGGATTTCCCCACTACTGAAACCTCGGCGATAGGGATGTCCTATAGGGAAGATTTCGGGATCTGGATTCATGAGCTGCGTCAAGAGCCCAACACTGCGTGTACGTTCGCCAACGCCTCCGAGACTAGTTGTCGATGTAGGCTTCTTGGTAAATAGCTCTCGCCGGCGTTGAGCCTCTAGCACAGCTTGTTCAATGGGAATCTCTGGTACGGTTTGCCGCTGTGGATGCCGGGGAGGGTGCTGGTGGTTGGCAGTATGTTGCGGTGGATGTCGAGCGGGCGGTTGATGCTGGTGTTGGGGTCGAGTGGTTGGTGGGGGTGCTACAACAGGCTCACTAGCGCTTTCTTCACTCCACTCTCCACCGTCTTCACCTTCCTCATCTGTCTCCGTCTCCGTTTCGTAGTCGGAATCGCTAGTTGCAATCACAATCGTTGTTCGCCGCTGAGGTAGGGCTGGATGAGAAGGCTGGATCTGGGTTGCTTGGTTCGGATGCACAGATGGATGGATGCCAGGCTTGGTTGGGACCAGGGGTGCAGCGGGAAGCTTTACCCCTGTCTCTAGAGCGCTTCCGGAACTGGCGCTACCAGCACTCTTCGATCCCGACCCTCCACCATCCGAGTGCGAGCCGATGTTGAACCTGGGCCTCTTGCTTTTATCCACCGGCTCACTTCCCTTGCCTTTGGCACCTGTCTTACCGGCATTTCGTTCGCTGCGAATGACGTCTGTGATCACTTCTACCTCCACCTGATTACGCTCCTTCGACCTCTCCCTCTCTTTTGCCGCACCACCCACACCTTTCCTGACAGCGCCAGCATGAAGGGTTCTCCCAACCGCAACTGGTCGTTTACCACTACCGACCCCAGCGAGTTTCTTGATCGCACCCACAGCACTTGCCTTGGCCTTCGAGACCTCGTCCCGTTTACCTGGGGCCTCCTTCACAGCAGCGGCATCCTCTTCTTCCCCAGCCTTTGATCCTGAGCTTCTGGTTCGGCTCAGGCTCCTGGACGTTGCTGCCCTAGTTTTTTTGCCCCCTGCAGCCCTGCCACTGCCAGAACTGATACTCCGCATTAATCGGCCCGTAACAGTCACTTTTTTCTGAGCCTGGGATGTCGACTTTGTAGGCGATTGGGCGGAGTCGTGGGTTGTTGGCGACTGTGAGAATGATGATGCGGTAGGCGATGGGGAAGCTTCTTGTCCAGCCGAAGCGTCCTGTTTCGTTTGTACTTCGGAGATAGATCCCAGTAGTCGGCCGCCAGACAAGCGTGTATCCTCAGCAACACTGCCACCCGGGTCATCATCAAGGTTAACGGCCCTTGCGGGTGGTGATGTCAGGTCGACAATTGGCCGCTCCAGCTGAGGCGACGGGGGCCCAACAGAAACCGGAGGAGGGGATATGTTTTGTTCCTTCCGTGTCAGTGTCCTGCTCAAGCCAATTCCGCCCATTGGGGGTGGGAGGAGGTGGAGGCTGGTTCTTGTCAGAGGGGATGGTGTCGTGGAAGATGCGGGAATCTGGGGCGTTGGTGGGGGCGTGGGATTTGGCGTAGGATTTACTATAACCAGTCGAGGGGGATCAAGGTGGGTATTGGGAGGGTCAGGGTCGGGAAGGTCAATCGTGGGCACCGGAATTGGCTCCTGAAGGAGTGGTGGACTTGAAGGGTGCTCATCAGGGGTTGGTAAATGACATCGCCTGGTGATAGGCTGCGCAAAGGTAATTTCGGCCTGGGGGATGATCGCAGTGGCCATAGAAGTAGGAGATATTGAGAGTGAAGGAAGCATGTCGCAAATAATTTGGCCGATGGAGGAATTACGCCTCGGCCGGAGATGAGTCGGCGAAGGGAGTGAAGTCATTGAAGAAGTCGTTAGCGAATCGGGAGCTGTGGGGAATGCATCAGCGTGAGATATTAATGTGGATGTGATGTAATGAAAAGACCCCAGGAAACGAGGCAGGGCGGGAACTATTGGTGTGAAGGGCACCAAGGCCAAAGAGAAATACGAAGCAATGGGGAAATGGCTGACCTTGAAACATCCCAACAGCAGCTGTAGTGGGCGAGACTGCGGGTAGAATGGGAGACAAGTGTAAGGATTCGTCTGGTGTTGGAGGGCGGTAGAGCTTTTCGTCATTCAATGGTAGATGTTTTTCGTTCCAGCCGGCATCAAAAGCCGAGTTTCCATGAGCCTCGTCGCGGTGAAGTTCGCGGTACCATAATCGCCAGGAAATGTTTTCCAACCTCCTGCCTTCCTGAAGTGATTCCTTGCATTTCGTAAAGACTTGATCGAAGGACGGGTTAGTTGATGAGCGTATTCCGGGAATGGAGTGAGTGGTATGAGGAGACTCACGCGTCCAGAGTCTTGAGAGAGCATCATCACCCTCAAGATGCCTAACTGCATCTGGGGTAACCGACAGAAGTGGTGCGGGGAATTTTGGAGTCATTGATTAAAGAAGATGGGCCGATGCGGGGTTGGCACAAAGCACCAGCGGTACCCAGCGCACGGGACAAGAAACGCTTGAAGCCGTGGTCTATACAAGAAATAAAAATAAAATTAGTAAAAGAAACAGGATAAATTTGAAGGGAGAATAACATACGAATTGTGGAAAGAGTTATGGATGAGTATCGAGTGCTGGTGTCAGTGAGTGGGTGGACAAGAAAATCATAAACAGTCGACGACAAGCACATGAGCCCGACAAAACCGGCCCGACGACACCACGTTTCCACAACAACACCAAATACCCCATCATCTGACCCCCACGTTCCACGGACTTGCACACGCGCTCATGTTACATTTCCGAGCCGAGCACCTCCCCCCTTCCCCCCTGAGGACAGACCGGTTAACGTCGCATGTGGCAAAACATTTGATCAGGCAACCGGGCGCCAAGCCGGTATGCAGCCCAGCCGAATATGTTTTCGCTAATCCGTTGTAAAGGCACGGGTAGTACCTATGTACAAACCATCTCCTTTAAATTTGTGTCAATCCCCACGAAATGTCTAACTCTGCTCCCTCGTTGTGCCTCCGACCAATTAACCGCCTTGCCGGAATCACAAATAATTAATGATCTCCGCCGAAAACATGGCTGCCCTGCTTGCGTGTAGGGTGTGCCCAAATCTTGGCTTGTCTTACCCCGATTCTATGCGTTTTGGAGCACGATTGTCGGATGAGCGATCGCAATTTTCTTTTTTCTCTCTTGAAATCGCCACTTCCAGCGAACGGTCTCACAGTTATCGGCATTAGTAACCCACAAATGTACCAACGGATCGCAGGGTTATGTCACCCTCTCATTTGGAGTCTTGTCTTTATGCTAAGAGATTCTGCTTTTCTTGTCAACTATGTACGTCCCTCGACGTGGCTACCCAAACTCCTGCGCACTCTAGACCCGGAGCCGAATGCTATCTGCAGGTTCCACGTCTTTTGGTTTGGCGCTTGGTACTCGGCCTAGAGGCGTGCCTGGTCTCTTATCTACACACTCGCCTCCGTGGCGCTGACGGTTGGGCGTATAGCAGCCTCGCAATGGTTCGAGATGCCAAATTGAAACCCACCCTCCTGAGCATGTCACGCATCGACGCTTGAGCTTGAGCTCGTGCCCGGCTTCTCCCAACTCCTTTAGAGCTCCGACAGCCAAAACGCACAAAAGAGTTCCCAACCAAATTTCCGTCCCCCTCGTCTCATCCCTCTCCAACATGACTCCCTACCCTGATGGTGCATAGGTTCGCTCACGAACCCGTGGATGCAAGGATATGCAATAGTATACCAATGGTACTCAAGGTTTCTCCTAGAGTACCACTGGCACACTATGTAGAGCCCGCACCAATCATCTCGTTCACGCGCGCTGGAATCTGTCTTTACGCTAGGGCATACTGTCTTTCAAACGCTTTCTTGACAAATGCATGCCCCCTGAACTACTTTGCATGGATGATCCGGGATTTGAGATGCCTGCAGGACTTGAACTTTGTGATAATTAAATCAATAGCTCCGAGCCAAATGTCGTCTACGATCGATCCGTCTGGTTAGGGCCCCGGTGGAACTCGCGTATTTTGTTCCTCCTACTTGGCCTCTCCCAACCCCTTTAGAGCTCTGACGGTCAAATTGAATGGTCGAATGCACAAAAGAGTTTCAACCAGATCGCCGTCTCCCGCCTCAATGAGGAAGATGGTTATCTATAAAGCGACGGGTCGACGGGTATCCTCATGTCCGTCGTTAAATAAACGTTTTTCAAAAAAAAATCTACAAAAGTGACGGCCTGGACGCAGGTAGTCCGGTTACCGAACTACATACGCTCAGGCAGCTGCTGAGTCCCAGCTGCACACCATACGCTCGGCTACTTCCTTCGTAGGCGAAGGAGTTAGATTTATCTGCCAGGATTCGCTTGTGCCACGCGTATATATTTCAAGAGGAAAGCCCGGTCTACGATGTACCCATAATACATGACCCGTTCGATGCCACGCATGGTTAACTGCTCCGCTTCAGCGAAACTGAACTCGCGACGATTGGATAAGTGGGATCGTGGTCACTAGTAAAGATATATGGACGCTTGAAGTAGGAGTCGGCCCCCAATTTTAAACACCAACACTTGGAACTACGATATGCATTCAACCAAGTAATGGCAGTCAGTATTTACACAATATCTAGCCGGTTTGTAGTGAAAAGTAAACCTGCGAGCGTGATTCAGTGGAATAATGTAGAGCTGCGAGGTTAGGGTTAGGATGCAAAGTGGTTTCGGGGAGCCATCACCGTGACCGCCAAACCAATCTGACTCGAGAAACGGGCGTGCAGATGTTACATCTTCCAGCTGAACTCGTCATCCAGATATTCGGGTATCTCCCTCTTAGTTCCTTGGCGAATTGGCACCTGGTTTCCCACTATTGGAGGCAATTTTGTCAAACCCACGAAACTGCCCTCTTTCGCCATGCAGCAATTTTGCATGACATGATTCCGCCGTCTCTCCTGGATCTCCGGGACATCTGCAAAATCTATCCTTCTGCGTCCTTGCGTGGAGTTGGGACATGGAAAGATCTTTGTTCGTTCCGCCATATTCACCAGTTCGCTGCTTGGGGCCTAACGGTAGTCTTAGGTCAGAAACGAATTAGGATCCAGCAGAGCTGGCTTGGTCAAGCCCCATCAAAATATCACATTATATCAAAAAGTGGCCAAAAAGTTCATCGGATCAAAGTTGATGAAAGCGCTGGTTTCGTCATCACGACCTCATCTGACGGCGGCATCCGCGTTTCTGATATTAAGCAAGACCGACTTTTGTGGAGGCTACCTGAGGTATATCATCACGTTGAGTTGATTTCACCTAATTGACGTATAGAACAGACTTATGTGCGTCGTTTCGCCCATTGCGAGTACGACGAGGGATACATGATATTTGACCGTCTTGATGGTTCCAAAGACGTGTGGCGGCGCGCAGATCTCTATGACGCAGAACAGGCCAGAGATGTGAAATCCCCACCCGACAATTTGCAGCTGATGGCATCCAGCGTCGCCAGTCTTGGTTCCTTTTCACCTGGCCGCGGCCATTTCTTGCCTTGGGCCCTATTGCGTCCCCCAGGCCCAGCATATGCCTACCGATTTGTGCACCCCACTCTTCTCGTGTCTTCTTCTAGGACTGCGTTCCTTTGGGATATCCCAACTGGAGCCCTCATCCAAACCATCCCGGACATCCAACAGCCTTACCCCGCGGGTACGAACGCTACAGAACCCACAACTTTGGGAGAGTTGAGGTATGTCGAAGTCAACGAGAAATACATATTCCTCTGCGGCACGAACACACTTCGGATATTCTCTCGCTCGGATGGCAAGATTCGGGCTAGCATAAGATCGAGGGTCGCTAACTACGGGTCGTGGACTTTCACATTGACGCCAGATGGCCCAACGTCGTGGGGTTCTGGAGCCTTGCCCGTTCGCCAGAAGATTGAAGTTTGCCGAAGTCCGCCCCCTGTTCCTCCACTGCCCGTCGACGAATTTACTGCGGGTGCGCATTAAATTTTTATTATGTTTATTTCACCGATCATCATCTGAAGTTCATATTTCTAAATGTGGACGACATCTCGTCGCCCTGCTCGAAAGCTCGCGGGTAATAATTCTTCCAAATTTCGAGCGGATCATGCAGGGCGTCGACGTATATGACATCGCGATCGATGTTCAGCTGGGTTCCCCTCGACTTGCGTCAACATACCTTGCCTTTGAAAATGGGCGCATCGCCGCGGCGACTGTTCGTGCTCGAGTTTTCCCATTTCGTCTAGTCACTCACTCCACCACAGACGTCTGGCTTGTTTCTTATCCAACCCGATTGGTCGGATCCCTGTCCAAATGGGTCACCTCCAAGCATGTCGATCTGCCGCCTCCCGTTATTCAACAATCAGCCAGATCTCTTTTCGTTATCCTGCCTTCAAATGACCGATATCGGCTTATATTTCAATTGGTCCGAGCCGGTCTATCGAGAGTATTCTGAACTACTCTATCACAGATCTCTGTCGCTTGGCCCTTCATTCGTCGGTAGGCGTTCGGCCCGTGCCCTAAAATCACATACTGAACCTTCACAGCACTACCCAACAGCGAGCAGGCTCTTGTTTTCTATGGTGCGTCTATCTCAGGAGGTTGGTTCACACTAACCTGGACGAATAGAGGTACCTGAGGGTGCAGCGCCTGGATTATCTACAGTATTCCGTGTTGATTTCACGGGGGATGGGGCGTCAGAAGAAAACGATTCAGTTCCGACGGGTTGAAGCCCGTCATTATTCTGGTTTCCTTGTATCCAGTATGCACATGTTATGGGACCGAGGCCGTGTCCATTAAAAATACAATTTCCCTGGACAAATCTCATGATGATGAATAGCTATATACCATGCTAAGCAGTGATTAGTAATGATGTATGATCGCATACCAGGACTACCAGCCACGTAGCGTTATCGTGCACATCTGCAGGTGCGTTCACCTTCTCACTCTAATTGTGACCGACCATATCTCCTTTGCGTTTAGGGTGTACAAAACATGGTCTTCCGCACCAAGGTCCTGGAGAGTAGTGAGGTAAGTGTGAAAGCCTTCTGAAACTGCATTGCGTGTGAGAGAAATGGTAGGATTACCATCACCAGCTCAGGCTCTCTGCAACCACTATGCGCGACGCATGACGAGCTGGCACTATCACTGGCCAAAGTGGAGTCATAGCGCTGTATTCTTCTGCAACATTATACCCGTAGGTTTACTTTGTACATCGACCGAGGAATGTGAGGTCTACATTGAATAATGTCATCCATTAATTCAATATACATCAGTCATAGTTATCGGCGAGTCTCGGCATTTGAAACTGGGGTTAACCCCTATATAAAGCCATATATTCGACCATCCGAAACCCGCCCCTTGATCAGTGACCACGACCCCACATATCCAGTCATCGTAAGTTTGGTCCCGTAGCAGCCATAATCATCTAATATTTTGTGCAGTTAGCCTATCTTTACCATGCCCGTTGGACCGACGATGTATTGTGGATACCTCATTAGCCGGGCTTCCCTCTTGAAATATGCGAGGCGGAAACGGATTCCGTTGGATATTGGCCACGAAGAACGTATCCATGATGCATGTGATATCTTCATTGACAGGGCTCCAAACGCATGTGCGGACACAGTTGGTGTGTGCACGAACTCGGGAAAGTTCTGCATGTGTATTGCACTCGCATCGGACGACACCGAGGACGGGTTACCCATGCATCCACGACCCGAGGACATCGCGTCCTTCAAGCGACTGCTAAAGATTGATATAGAGCCGCGTTGGTACCGTGAGCCGTGACTGCAAGCGTGTTGACAGGTTCAATTCAATTTGTATGGGGAGAGCAAGGTGCTGAAGGGATATTGTATTCGCCTGTTGTTAAAATAATCACATTCATATTATCACCCTTCACTCTGTGATTCTAATAACAACTTCCGCTGTGATTAGACGATGTAATGATCTCCCTGCGGATGCAACCCCCCGCCACCGCCCTCCTGGGCTGTACTTGTTCCTGCGCATGCTCTAGGATACGCGTTTGATGAAGAAATCTTTCGGCGGCTTTGGACAACCGCCTAACATCGGCTCCATGCGTGGTGACCGAGGTCGTGTCCATTGAAAAAAATATGATTTCAATAGATGAATTTCACAATAATGATTGGCTAGTACTACACCAAACAGTGACGAAACCTATTTCGATAGTACCACTCCGCCCCGCGCCAACGAAGATCCGGCTCGCGAGCGTCCAACTCCTCATCGTCGACTCGTCCTCGCTATTTGAAATTTCTTCAACACCGGTTACCACGCATAGAGCTGATCTCGGGCGATTACCCACATTGAAAGCCGTCGAAGACATAACAAACGCGTACTAGAGTGCATGTGCAGGATCAAGCACAACCCAGGGGAGAGGATCGTGTCCGCAGGGTGACTATTACGTCGTCTACATAATCAAAGCGGGAATCGTTATTAGAATCACAGAGGGAAGGGTGATGATATAGATGTGATTACTTTACAAACACACTAATATACAATGTCCCTCCACAACCCCGCTCCCTCCATACAAATGGGTTGAACCCGACAACATGCCCGCAGTCACGGCCCACGGAACCAACTCGGCTCTATATTGATCTTTAGGAATTGCTTGAAGGACGCAATGTCCTCGGGCTGTGGATGCATGGGCAACCAATCTTCAGTATCGTCCGATGCAAGTGCAATACACGTGCAAAATCTCCTTGATTGCGTGTACACACCGACAGTTTGCGCACGTGTAGATTTGGAGGCATCATCGATGAGCATATCGCATGCCCTAAGGATACTTTCTTCATAGGCGAAAGGGTCAGATTTATCCGCCAGAATTTGTTTCCACCTTCCATAGTTCAAGAGGGAAGCCCGGCTAATGATATATCCACAATACGTAGTCGGTCCAATGGGCATGGCGAAGATGAGCTGACTGCTGTATTAAGTATTATGTAGGTGATTGAGGCCACCTCGGCGAAACCGAACTTACGATAATTGAATGCGCGGGGTCGTGGTCACTGATAAAGAGAGCGTGTCTTGGATGACCAAATAGGGGTCAACCCAGTTTCAAACTACCACCAGCCATGTAGGATTACCGTGCACATCTACAGGTGCATCCACCTTCCCACCTTTATTAAATTTGGTCTGCGGCCTGGACCCTGTCCCACCGTTTTGTTTAGGATACATAAACCTGTCCTATGCGGCCCTTCTGCACCAACTACACATGGTCATAGAGTCCACCTCTTCCCCGTCAAGCTTGCTTGGGCTACCCAGAGAAGTCATGTCTCTTCCCATCCATTTGACCGACCGGTTTCCAGTGGAGCTCGTCGAGCAAGTGATCTTCTATCTCAGCCAAAGCAGGATCGCCCTGTTCAGATGCAGCCTGGTATCCAAATCGTGGCTCGCCCTCTCCTACTTCTATGTATTTAGGCATGTGCATATCAAGCAGGCGAATGCTAGAACGTTCATCGAACTCATAAAATCTCCATTCTCGATGGTCGGCATCTCTCCGGTCCATACGCTCTCGTTTACAGGTACCAACGCACAAGTGTGCCGGTGGATTAGGGATGCGCAGCTGGATTGGACCACATTCTCATCTGTGCGCGCTCTTGAGATATCCACCGAGATGTTTCCAGGCAAGCTGGTACCGCTCCTGTGTGGTCATATCGCCATTTCTTTCCCCTTGATCACCTCATTGACTATTCAATACCCGCTCTTTGATACGATTGTCACATTCGCGCGGATGGTTCATCAATTGAAGCACCTCCAGGAATTGACGATCGTCCAGCCTCGATGGTCCGAATTTTCCGCCGACCATCCAGAGGCATTCAAATACCAACTTCCACCCGACATGCAATCCATCCATTTACTGGGAGCCTCGCAAGCTGGCTGCATAGTGCGTTGGATTGACGCCCAGCGAGATGCTTCGCCACTCGTTAATATTCTTCTCACCGACGAAATTTGGGAAAGTGGGTAGCGATATCTTGACGAAACCAGAGCATATCGTCTTGGTATCCCTCAGAAGTTAGGTAATTACATCAGTGTTATCACTGGTTTGTAAATGACCTTACCATTCTCAGTCAGCCGCACACTAATATTAATACTCAATCGCCTCACGCCTGGCATGTTGATTCGTCGTTTATTTCATTTGCTACACTAGCTTGTGAGTAAAGAGTAAAAGCACAACCCGAGCACGCGTATTGAAGATCGCACGACCTTTACTCTTTGCATGTAGGATTCGGTTTATTGCGATTCATATACGAGGCGCTAGGTTGGTGCTCGCGTTGTTCAGGCAACGCCTGGGAAGGTGTTAAAATACTTACATAGAAACATCATACCTCCTTATCGCTATCGGATGTATCCCCACCCTGTTTCCCTTCTTTTTGTGGGACTTGCTGACCAGACATCCAACAACTACCTGTGTAGGTAAGGACCTCTAGAAGACGAATAAGAAGAGGCAGAAGGGGAGCATCGCCCTCGTTGGATGATTCGTCGGATGATAGCTCATCGAGTGGATCCTCGTCTGGGAGGGTACCCCCTCAGATTCCGAGGTACTACCATCAGAGTCATCTATCGGTGATGGGCGGCTTCGACGATAGCAGTTGTAACGGAACCAACTTGTGATGACTGGATCGTGGAATGGTCAGCGTTTCAACCCCAGTTTCAAACTCCGAGACTCGAGGATAACTTGCGGGTTGAAACTGCGTTAAAATCACCGACACGCCACTGGTGAGATAGATTGTACCCATTCCTGCTCCCGTTCCCCGCAATTCACCTTCCAAAAATTTCCAAAACACCAGTGATCAATATGACCCTATCACACCCATCTCAGACTCCGCCCATCATGCGTGTACCCGTCGAAATTATTCGAGAAATATTCATCTGGTGTTTGCTTCAAGAGCCATTCCAGTGCCAGCTTCCACCAAAACCCATGGAACCCAGACTGGTTTTCACCCATGTCTGCCCCGCCTGGCGAGAAGTCGCTTTTCGCATGCCAAAGATGTGGACTAACATTGTGGTTGATCTTGAACATCCCTGCTTGAGTATTCATGGACATTCAATCATCTCTGCCTGGCTGTCCCGATCCTCTCCATGTCCGATATCTCTTCGCGTTCGATGTCCGCCCAATACATCCGACACTGTGTTCACGAATCTCATTCTTCCGAACCTTCACAGGTGCCGGCAACTAAAACTGAACACTCCAGAGGCTGAATTCCGGCAGCTGCTATTGCTTCCCGCTGGAACTCTCTCTGACCTGGAAGTCATCCAGCTGGATGGAAGAGCAAAGGTATTCGAAGCCGGGATAGGCTTGTTCAACGATGAGCAAATCACCGCGTTCCAGGGATGTCCCAAGCTCCGTCGCGGAAACTTTTTTTTCAGTGCCAAGCCTAGGATAGATTTTCGCCGCCTGAACTTGCCCTGGAGCCAGCTCTCAGCCTTGGCTTTAGGGCATATCAACGTAATATTTTGTCTTGATATTCTCCGAGAATGTGTATCATTGCGGGAATGCCTTACAATAATTTCTCCCATTAACGATGTTGCCATTGATGCACTCCGCACACTCCCAAAACGGCTTCTACGACTACCATCCCTCCGCAACTTCTCGATTGGGCTTATGAGTTATCATGTGCTCTTCATTGGTGTTCTCCATATGCCCAACCTTCGCGTGTTCCGTCCGATTGGCCGGTGGAACAGCTTCCAGTGGTCACCATCCCTAAAACCATCCCCCCAGCTCGACACGCTTGATATAACTATGATTTAAGGCATGACGGATAATGGCCTATGGGAGTTTCTCCACCCCCTCCAGCGGCTGACCAAAATCGTCCTCTCTCTGTCGAATTCATCACCCGACGCAACTTGGTGGCAGGGGCTCAGTTCCGGCGCGCTCATTCCATCAGTGATATCCATTACCTTTCGCTGGGTTAGCATTGAGGTGATCATCCTCTTATTGGAAAAGCGATTGGTGGCATCCCGAGCAGCCGGAAGCGGGATTACCATGTTTACCTCGGTTTATTCTGATGGCACTAGGCCCACTGACCCGGCGGTGGTTCCGCGGTTAGAAGCATTGGAGGCCACAGGGGTCCAGGTGGAATTTAACTATACGAAGTACTACTCAGGATAACAGAACGGCTCTGGCTGGTGCGTTATTTAAACTGTCGCGCGAGCATTCTAAGATTGATTTGTCGTGGACGACATCCAGCCCATTCACTCGCATCCATCATAAAACATCCTAGCATACCTACATCTGGCAGCGTACGAACCAGTATATTACTGCTAGAGTACAGTCTGAAATCTGATACTACGCCCACAGAAAACCTCAAGCGATGTACATAGAACAGTAACATATCAAGAATAAAACGAGTGATACCTCCGCTCAGACACGGTGCCCTGCTTAGTTGCAGAATGGACATCTGGACGGCTAGCATGCCCAGCTGCAAACGCATACTAGAAGTGCTTGAGGTTGGGGAAAGCCCTGCCCAAACGCTGAGTGGCAGTGAGTACAGCGATACCAAAACCCCTGCTCGCATATACCCCAAAGCATTACCGTAGCACAAGCAGTATTGCTAAAACATGTTGAGCCCAATTAAATAGCGAGCTGTACTACTCGGCGCCCGCCCTATATATGTACCTGCAAAAACTCGAAACGACCCCATACGATGCCTCAAGGTGTATCGAAACCGTCAGAAAAACTTATCACCATTATGAAGTAACCCCCTGATTTGAAGAAATCAGGGAACGGGTGGCGGTCGATATTGGAATCACCTCGGCCTGCTACTCAACAAGCTGAGGCCCTCGAATGCCGTACATTACGGCTAGTATGATGAACAAAACCTGGCCACGGAACGCCGGCGGAACATTTCCGTGGGGTCTAAATCATCCCCCCGAGCTTGCCTGGGCCACTCGTGAAACTCGCGTCTCTTCCTATACACCTGGTTGATCGATTTCCGGCAGAGATTGTGATCTTCTACCTCAGCCAAAGGCTAAGCAAAACCGCCCTGCTCAAATACAGCCTATTGTCCAAACCATAGTTCATCCTGTCCTGCCTCTACGATTCAGGTATGTGTACAACAAGCAGACGCATGCTAGGACGTTCGTCGAGCCCGCAAAATCCCCACTCTCTCCGGTTAGCGTCTCTCCTGTTTGTACACTCTCGTTTACGGATACTAACACGCAGGTATGCTAGTGGATAACGGATAAGTTGGACTAGTCCAAGTTCTCGTCCATGCGCGCTTTCCACATATCGACCGGGGCGGGTTTCTCGCAGACCATCCAAAGGCATTCACGTACCAACTTCCACCTGACATGCAGTCGGTCGGGAGCCTCGCAGGATGGTTATATAGTGCGTTGGATTGATGCCCAGCGACATGCTTCGCCACTTGCTCATGTTCTCACCGACGAAACCTGAGAAAGTGGATAGCGATCTTCTGGTGAACCCTGCACGCATTTTCCTAGTGCGTTGGATTGATGCCCAATGACATACCTCACCACTCGTTCATGTTCTCACCGGTAAAACCGGGGAAAGTAGGTTTTCCCGATAAAACCGGCACGCATCGACTCAGTATCCCTCGAACACCTGATAATTGTACTAGTGTCATTACTAGTCTGCAACGTTCTTGGTCAGCTGTGCCGATATTAGTGCAAGTGCCCATCCAACTACTTCGCTGCTTACTTCTATTGGATAAGATTGCGCAGGAATTGCCTGGTTGGGGATTGCACACCGAGGATCTGGATAGATAACGGATCGCCAGTCCACGACTGCGTTTGTTAGGTTTTCAGTAGTGACTTGTCCGAGTTCGTGATGCCTGTCACCATTCTGACTGTCCTTGTCACCCAGGGGCACTTGTGTGAGAAGGGCTTGGAAGTATTGAATGTTGTGATAAGACCTGACCAAGGGTGGGCGACGAATGAATTAGTACATGGGTCGAGGCTTGCGTCGAAACCACTCGCAACAGTACACGTATCATCAAGACTTGCAGCACTTGACAACCCGCTGTCACCACGGTCCGGTCCTTGCCAACGAAGGTAGCGCGGGAGTCTCTCTCACGGGAGTGCCCCCAAGTGACATGCGTCATGTATGACTCGAGAGCGGGCCCGTCCCATCTTGCGGTTCCTGCCACGGCGCCACCGGAAGCGAGCGTGGCTGCGTGACTCGTTGATTGAGCGCAGTTTGAAGAGGACAAGCTGGATTTCCTGCTGTGCGGGGATCCCAGCCAGAAATAAAATAGGTTAGAAACGCTCAACCTCAAGTCAGTACATCGATTTGGGGCCATGGGTGGAGTCAAGATGTTTATTTTGATTGGTGCGGTACTGGATTATGACGCATGACTCGGAAGTTCGGGACTCGGCATGCCACTGCGGGTGAGACGTGCCGAATTGCCGACTGTACGCGCCTCGACAATTATCAGGGCTTTTGAAAATGCAGTGTGTATATAGCACCTAGCTTGATTCACCTCAGACCACAATCCGCACACATGTCCTATTGATCATCTGCATCAGTCATCAAACTTCAAGCGCCGGTTCCTGTCCATAACAACACACCTAGACTCTCCCCGGCGAGCGATATGTCCTCCAACGAAGACGAGAACGAGACAGGGACGTCGACTCAATCACAGGAGCCCGATCCCAAGAGGCGGAGATTGCAGAGAGCATGTGACATCTGTAGGCGCAAGAAAAGTGTGTGCCCTAATCACTATCCATATTGTGGGACCTAAATACCTCTATCATAGTTCGATGTAAGTGATTTGTCTATTCATATTTTGCTTAGCCATCGAATCCTGCAGGTGATGGAATACAAACGAATGGCGGGCGGTGCTCTCATTGTAAAGCATCCGGCACGGAGTGCACGTATGTCGAAGCAGCGAAAGTGAGCTGACCAATAAACTTTTTGGAACTTATGTCTCAGTGGGGGGTAGAAACGCGTTCCGGCTCAGCATCAGTTCTTTTTTATCAAAAAGGACCCCTCTCTGCAGACCACTGCAGCCCAGAATATCCTACCGGGAGAACGAACCGATAGTAGTGCTTCGCCGCCCCCATCGCCCAGTAGCCACAAGATGGTAAGCACCGTGATCCATGGTGCAACGTGTACGGCCCCAGACGGATTAGACGACGAGGAAGTCCAAGAGTATTTAGTGGGGCAGAGCTTGAAGAGGCTGTCGTTGGATCCAATCGACCATAGGTTTCTCGGGAGGTCAAGCGGAGTTATGCTGATAAAAACGGCCTTGGAACTCAAGAAAGAATTTACCGGGCTCGAGATGAACACATTGGCCCCACACTTGGGAAAGAAGCGGCCAGAGTATTGGTTTACACATCCAGTATGTCCTGCATCTGTTCTGCGGCCAGGATGCTCATTTCCCTCCAGTGGGAGCGCACGGCTGGTCGCGGGCCTTCGTTAACCTTCAATTTCCCGGATGCAGACCTGCTCCAATCATTGACCGAGCTCTATTTTGTGCACATTAATTTGTTCTTCCCTCTCCTCCACAAACCTTCATTCAAACGATCGGTATCGGAGGGCCTTCATTATAAAGATGAAATGTTTAGCGTAATAGTGCTTCTGGTCTGCGCCATTGGTGCTCGTTTCTCGTCTGATCGGCGAGTACTCCTCGATGGTGTTGATTCATTCCGTTCCGCGGGCTGGGGGTGGTTCAATCAAGTACAAATGCTCCAGCGGGGCTACATCACATTACCAACGCTGTACGACCTACAGTATTACTGTGTATGTCATTCACCCAACCTCTTCCCTGACGCTGATCCGGTGCACGAAGCTTTCGGTGCACTTCCTGCAACGAACCTCCACCCCGCAAGCGTGTTGGTCGCTGGTTGGCATGGGCCTTCGAATGGCGCAAGACATAGGCGCCCATCGTCGTGTAATGGTGCATCAACCGCCGACAGTCGAAAGAGAACTGCTGAAACGCGCTTTCTGGTATGTAATCTATTATTAGATCAACTCTTGTTCTAAGCTGCCGTCATTCTAGGGTCCTGCATTCGTTGGACGTGACGATTAGCGCGCTGCTTGGACGCCCCTGTGGCATTCACAGCGAAGAGTATACCTATTTATCTTCAACACATCAATCCTTCTAACAATATAAACGCGGTAGCTACGACGTTGAAATGCCGACCGAAATGGATGATGAACACTGGGACCACCCAGACCCTGAAGCGCGCAAACAACCTGACGATGAACCCTCTCTCCTAACCTCGTTTACGCTCCTCATCAAACTTAACCATATTCTCGGAATCCTGCTTCGGACTGTTGTAAGTGCCGTACCTTATCCACTCGCTTCCCTAAAAAAATCGTATATAGTATGCAATTAATAAATCCAAAGTTGTACACGGCCTGGTAGGCAAAAAATGGGAACAGCATATCGTCTCGGAACTCGATTCTGCTCTCAATAAATGGGTCGACTCCATTCCCCCGCATCGTGCGTCCCCAGTCTTATCTTTACCATAGCTCCCCAACGATATACAGTTCGCTGGGACCCCAATCGCACCCGCATAGAGTTTTTTAACCAATCCGCGATGCTCTACTGCTCATACTATCAAATACAAATACTCCTACATCGCCCATTTATCCCCTCGCCCAATAAACCATCACCGCTCTCCTTCCCTTCGCTTGCAATATGCACAAACGCCGCTAGATCATGCACTCACGTTATTGATGCATATCATAAGCGCAATCAATATGTTTTGAGTAATACACAAATATTGGTGAGTGTCACCGCCCGCTAGTTATGATGCGGCTCTACCCTTCAATGTAAAAGTCTCCACTTATTAACGGTTACACAGTTGTCAGCGATGACTAGTGGCATAGTGTTATTGCTCAATATGTGGGGCGGTCGACGTTCTGGTCGGGCTACAGACCTGAGCAAGGAAATGGTGGATGTACATACGTGCATGGAAGTCATCAAAGCCTCTGAAGATCGGTACGCTACGTCCTTCCTGACCATAAGTCTTCTTATTTAACCGACCCGTTTACCCAGATGGCCAATCGCGGGGCGCCTGTGGTACGTTTCCTATTCTCAGGCATCTCATTCTCATTCCAGCCTCACTGATTATGACATAGGGACATGCTTACCGAACTTGCTGACCTTCCCCCCTCCAAACCAAGCCCACCTCCCCATTACCAGGAACATGGTCAGGTTGGACGCCAACCCCCGGAACGCAAAAAACGGTCCCATTCCCAGTCCCGCCCGTCACCCTCGCCGTCCCACCAATCCATATTCAACACAGCTGTATCCAACCCCAGTCCACCATCCGCGCCATATCATGCCACCGGCTCGCAAGGCGTACCCAGTCCTATGTCCTTTGGACCAAATATTTCCTTTGATTCGAGTCCGGCGTCAAGCCCCGTAATCCCAGCCGTCAACCAACAACCACGGCCCCAATATAGCAACCGGCAGCCCCTTCCTCAGTCGGGGATGCAGGAGACATACCCCCTTCCGGTGTATAGCACCGAACTAGGGCGGCTCCCAATTCACGGCGGTGTGACATTCTCGGCGCCACAGATGTCGGATAATATATTTGGGATTAATAATGGGGTCATCCCTGCGTTTGAGAATAGAGCGGACGATCCGGGGATGAGCGGGGTGCATATCCCAAGCGGTGAAATCATGCTCGACGCGGGCAGTTTATTTTCCTCTAATACCGCGCCCGGGCAGGGCGAAAATGGGATAGGGTACCCCACTGGGCCTGGGCTGGGGCTAGGATTAAATTCGGGGTTCCGGATGGATGAGGGAATCGGACAAGGTAGCGACGTTGGAATGCAGGGGCTCGTCGATAATGACACGGTACCAATTTGGTCAAATATGCCCATGGGGTTCGAGTGAGCCGTGATGTCTTGTGGTACTTGCATTGATGGAGCTTATGTTTTAATTTAGGTTGGACGACTGGGGCCCTTACTTTAGCCAAATGAACGACGCTTACCCTCCGTCGGATAGGGCGGGTCACCCATTGAGCGGTGGAGCACCGGGTATCAGTCCATTTACATTTGGCTAGTTCCCGTTATATAGTTAATTATCGCATGCCACATGGAACGGTCCCAATGTACCCCCACTCATGAACTTAGATTTGATCATCATCTTACCGACAGCTCATCTAATTAAGGAACTCGGACCTACAACCGCCAGCCATCCCCCACACACCTTTTCCAGCTGTTCGCGTATTATTACGCGCAGCGAGACACCAAAAATTTGCCCTCAATATAAGCGATGTCAAAATTCGAGCTCTGCGCATGGGTGCGAGCCCTGGAAAACGTTTGACTGGCCTCAGGAAACTTGCTCATTGTAATGATAAAAATACATGTTCTGATAGTCCAAGATGACCCTATGGAAGATGGTGTTTTCACAATATATGCATGACCTGAGACTCGCCTCTGCTCGTAATTCGCTTCCCTACCCAGGCAACTTAAAGCTCGACATCGCTTAGCTGTAGGAGATTTTGACCCAACGATATGTAAGTAGCCATCACAAGCAAGACGGATGGGTGGGAGTTCCGAAACATATCATGGTCCATTATAAATCAGCTAGGCGTAATCCAACTACCGACTACGGGGAAATGTTGTCCGTGCGAATGTCCGTGTAACCAATGTTCGTATAACCTAACCAAAATCCCATACATCAGGCCTAAGGGATAAGTGAGAGATGAGAGGGGGAGAGTAGGGTGAGCAAGCAAGAGGGAGAAGATTAGCAGTGCCAATCGCCCTGTGGGAGATAATGTTAGCTACGTTGTTAGGGATCGGGAGGACACGCACAGTTCGGGGTTCAGGGGAGCCAACCGACTGGTAGGCAGGCTGACCCATGCATTCCGCGACCGTAACAAGTCGGTAGCCGGCCTGCTGGAGTCTCTGGATTGCATATGGGAGGACATCATATCTATGAAGATGTCAGCCAGTCACTCATTTTAGAATATCCTGCACAATAACTTACGCGGTGGACGCTGGAAAATTGATAGATCAGCACAGGAACAATAGAGGAGAAAGGAAGAACGGACCGACTGTCTCGTGATTGAGTGCCAATACAGTTGAAGGGTGATTGTTCGCAACATCATTGTAGCGATTTTTCGAGTCAGCAGGCGAAACCCCAACGGAATCGCCCGAGCTAGAGCGGGACAAACGTAAGCCAGAAATGAGAGTAGACTCGCATGACACGCACTCGAAATCCCATATAGTCACAGCCTGACCCCTGTTATTGGCAACAGCTACGACGAGATCATTAAACTCGCCATATGGCGGGCGCATGAACGCGGGCTTAGCACCGGTGATGCGCATGGATGCGACTGATGTGTCACCTCGAGTAAGTAACACTTAAGGGCAGTAGAGTAGTGATGCGTACGTTCTACCCGCCAAAATTCATCGTGGACTGGGAACGCCATAAGCGTCAAGGCAAGCACCAGAACAAATGTAAGTTGGACGTACGTTGATCCCAGTTGAGAGTATTGAGGTGCGCGTGTGACCAAGTGTGGGAGGCGATTTGGTGACCATGATCATACGCGTATTTGATGCCGTCAGCTTTGTCGTAGATGCAACCATCTGGATGATGAATAGTATCCACAGCGCAGGTAGGGGGGGTAATCGGCGTCAGGGGCAAAAGAGAAGGATCGAGAATACAACATCAGGACCCATTCAGGCACATGTCCGAGTAGGATTTACGTACAGTTATTTCCATCTGTAATCTTGGCATTAGTGAGGAAGCGAGCAACAGGGTGAGAGACGTACTGAGGAAGAAAGTTCCTTTTGCACCAGCATCATCGAGGGTGTTGACGATGTCGTAGCTACGTGTGGCATGAATTACCCAACCAGCTCTTGAAGAATGGCACATACATATAGTTATATGGGCCGTCATCCTGCGCTCGCGTTCAGCCGAGCCTTCGTACAGGGGTGATATACAACTCACAAACGTCAACGCTACAGTATTAGGGACTGAACATTGGTAGATGACTTGGCCTGGGCTGCGCTTCGCGGGGCTGGCCGAGACCACAGACGCAGAAGCGAGCGAGAGCGCGAGGGTGATGAGGGATTGAACAAGCATGGTGGCTGAAAGATGTGTAAGGAATGTGGGGCACGGATAGTGCAGGTGATTGGTATGGATCCGGGAGATAGAGGAAGGATAAAGAATTTGACGTTTGCAAGGCGAGTTTATAAGGAGGCCGATTCAGAGCTAACAGGGTCGATGCAAATCTAGCTATATACATACAAGCCGAGGCCATGTGGCCGACGGGTACCTCTCCCCGCCCGCGTACAATCGTGATTCCGTTTGAGCTGAAACATCCACTGCATCCGGGGACTCCTAATAAGCTGTGATACGGTGACGAACAGCTTATACGGCCACGAGCTGAGGATGGATGCAAATACTACCAGGCCAGTATTCCAAAAATTCCGGTTTCAGGAGCTGAGATGCAGTAGCGCCCACTACGTACAACATCCAAGGCTGCCGCCACGTTGAATGGGTCAGCCAATCGATTAAGGGTCCCCAGCGCGCCGCTAAAACGCCCAAGATGCTAATCAACTGAACGAGAAAACAATATGAGCGGGTGATAGGTCGACAGGTTGCCATCTTACCAAATGTTTTGCCAGTGAACAGGACCTTTTCTAGATATGCTAATGGGGTAGCATTGTGCAGCACGGACTTCTGCTGGACAATTAACTCACTCACTGTGTTCCAACATCGATACCCAACGTTCTACTGTTACACATGGCACACATACAGCAACGTGAGTGGACCCGAATCTGGCGCTTGTCAATTTTGATGACTAATATCATCCCTATCTGACATCCCTACTGCCTCCGAAAACGCACGGACTCCACAACAAGCCGAATGGCCACCTCTGTTTCCCCGACGACGGCTTTTGGAAGGATAAAATTTTTAGTCAAGGCTGGCCCTGGGGATCCTTGGCATTACTCAGGAAATTGGACGACTGCAAAATTCAGGTTTTCGGCCGCCGTTGTCTTTTTCAATACAGTCAAACCCCTTACAACCCACATCCATCAAAGATTAGGGTATATCACCCTCGGGTCCTCTCATGGGTATTATTTTACTTTTGTTGAGTCTCCAGCGATTTATTCGCGAGGGAGTTTTCCTACAGCTGCCCACTGACGGACCTGGGTGCTATGGGGGTTCGAGTATAATACTGAAAATTGGTGCGATCTATCTCGCTTCCAAAGGTGACCAAGGTCTGCTTGAAAAGACAAGGGACCTTGGGGGAAGTAAGTTGGACAGTGAAGTAAGAAGAATCTATTATCAGGTGGCGCAGCCGCGGTGATTTCCTGGTTCATCACACATAGTGCATAGTTGATCGCCTCAAATTATCAGTCTATTTATATAGTTTGATACTTATGGATGAAGATTAGTATGCAAGAATATTTTCAACCCGAAGGTCAATTGCCCAACTACCCACCCCCACCCCTTTCGAGAAGGCCTGAGCGCATGAGGTCGACGGTGGTGTGGTGCTCGATGGACGGGGGAAGCGGACCGCGCTAAGGGGTGGAGCACGAAGGCAAAAGGCAACTCACCGTGCGCCGTTCGGGGCCCGCAACGAGAATGCACGAAGCGTTGGGACTGGTGGTACCGGGGCGGTTGTGGGATGGCCATTTGCCGCAGCAGGTGGAGGTAGTGGTGCGATAGGTGCGCTAGCGGTCGTCATAGCCAGCGAGGCGTAGGCAATATCCGAGCCGCGCGGGGGCGAGCGTACAGTAGGGAAGGGATGCTTGTATCCGGGCAGTTTGTGTGGAAGTTGGCCTGGAGACAAAAAGGGGAGTCGTGGCAGCCAAACGGGCGTGTGAGGCAGGGGGGGCAACGGCAGGTATCGCGTACACGGCACGTAGGGTGCAGGTTTGTGCTTTATGCGCAGCTGGGGGCCGCTTGAATTGGTTTTCCCAGGGGAGGGTGCAAGGCCTATCACGCTCATTGTGGACCTGCGGTACCCACGGAAGATAGAGATGGGAGGTTTGACGTGGATACAGCCGAATTCAGCGTTCCACTTGAAGCTAGTGATGCCGCAGTCCAGTTCTGAACCGAGGTTCGAACTCGAACCTCCCCGAACTGGACTGGAGTTCAGTCCAAGGTCCGACGTTTCAACTGAACCGGACCCCAGGTCCAGTTCAAAGTTCGGGTGGTGAACGAAATATGAGAACGCGTTCGAACACGTTCGAACCGCCAAACTGATGGTACACTCTCTGGGGGGACTTCTGCAGTCTCAGAGCTCCTAGGGCAACTAAATGGTCGCCCGGAACGTCTAGCTGAGTCCCCGCATCGTTCTTTAGCCCTCCTGGACTTAAAATACTTCTTGAGAGGATGTTTCTACACCGAATATTTATTCCTGAACAGGACCTCTGGAAAACGCGCTTGAAAATGCATCCAATGTGCCTAAATAGTCAAATCAAGCCCTCAACTTGTCCCCTGCGCTGCAGGTACTCTTGGAAGATTATTTTTATGATAAAGGTCTGCCCCGGGCCTCGGAATGCACCATCTTATGTCGAATTCTTGTCCTCACAGGTCCGGGCAACGTCGAAGCAAAACGAGTGAATTCGGATATATCCGATGGTATACCCCGTTTGAACGCGCGAGAGAAAAACTAAACGAGGGACTAAGTAAATTATGTATGTATTATCTAATCGAGGAGTCCATCAGTCGCCTCATATTTCGTGATCTTACCTAGGTTGTCCGGGAGATGCACAACACCCGCCCAAGGCGCGCATATTATTGCCCAATCCGAGCCCCTGTAGCCTTCAAATAAGTCGACTCGTGCCTCCGGTCGACCCCTTCCCAAATTCGTCAATCCTCGCATTTTCGCGTCCGGTTCGACGTTCGAGTGGCCACTGGACCTGAACCGGACCCCCCGAACCTGAACCTGAAGTTCAGTCCGAAGTTCGAGCTAACCCTCGGGCTGAACTCAAAGTCCAGTTCGCGGTTCTGGAAAATTTGTGCTGAACCGGACGGAACCGGACCACGGCATCACTACAAGTTGAAGCAAATGTTTAGTTTTGGAGCTAAACAAATAAAAAAATTATGGTGATCTTTGACATCCTGAGTTTCCAACATCATCTGAAACGGACTGCTAGGCTAAGGTTTGCTAGGGCATGGGATACCAATAGTACAGTGATGAAAGTAGTATTACCAAAATTGTAAGCAGAGGAGACCCATGTTAGGCAGTACAGCACGGGTCAGGGAATGATCTAATCTGATCTATTTGTTTAGCTCCAACACCAAATATTTGCTTCGAATGGAATTGCGCGCTATCAATCTGAGTTCGGCTGTAAGACAATACCACAGACCCGCAGTCAAGGCGGTAGCCATATTGATGGGTACCCTTGGGGTTACGGTTTCGGATCTTTCCGGTGGGAACCTTGATATGTGTCCAACACAATTGGGCCTGTTGACGAAGTTGGGAAGAGAAACTGAGGCGGAGGTGGGTTGAGTAGCTACGAGTCGTGGGGAAGGGGCTGGCTCCAAGCCATTGCCCGACTTTCAACGAAACTGAATTTAGAAATTTGAAAAGCTATGGCGAAAATACAACGTCAGATTTTGCCCAACTCGGAGGTAAAATCCCCTAATCACCGTGGTCCCCTGATAGCTTTCAAGAAGCACCTAGGTTCAACTCAGAGACGCCCAGCTATAAGTAAGTGAATTGACCATGCCTGGGATACAATTGAACTCTCCATTCTCCCCCATTTTGAGTCAAGGTAGCCGAGAGGCGATTGATCATGAGCCAAGAATTCGTCAGTAGCGCGGTCCTGAGCGACCATGCCGTCTCCGATGCGGTTGTTGTCAACATGGCCGCTGATCTTTCTTGGAACGAGGTGCGTTTTTCCGTGGAGCAGTGGCGATCCAATATAAGTCACCAACGAGACGTTTCTAATACTCTGGAATTTGCATCGCGCAACGCATACGCCCTGACTCCCGAGGGCCAGTCGTGGTCCTGGTTCCACAACTTCACCTCGGCGATCAAAAAACTCGGATGGACTGCGCAAACTGTTGGGTGCGTTCAATGGATCTCTAGTCTTCCACGAATGACACATTTGGTCTAGGCGGAAGAATGTTAACCTCGGACAAACACCGGGCACTGGCGCTACCGCGAATCTCATCATCAAGATCGCCAATGGCATGGGGGTCGCCATTGATATCAATAATACCTTATCCGTTCCGTCACAACGGCAGCTCATACAGGACCCAGAGCTGTTCGGTGGATCCTCGGCCTCCGCGGGTGGGTGGTCGTTCGCGGTGACGGATGTTAGGTGCGTCCATGCGATTTGCTGCCGCTCCTAACCGACTGAGAGCGTCATCAATTCCGACTAGTCTCCAAAACGACGCCTTGATCATGCGGATGGTCGCAGTTGAATTTCAATACTCAGAAAGCTTAGGCTTCCGAGGCCAGTTCTCATCTTCGCACTCGGTGCGGGTAGGTGGGGTGTTTCCCTATGGGCGCTAGGCAGCAATTGCTGACAGCCTGAAAGAAAATATTTATTTCACTGCGAACCAATCATTCCTTGATGCGCACCGGGAGGAGGTTGTGCGGAGGCTGGAAGAATTCGTTGAGGAGCCCGCTCAGGACACCCCGTCGTGTTAGAGCCTTGCTCAATGCTCTGTGAACGGGCGGACGAGGCAAGGCTGCGGACACGGGTAGTACCATGATCCACACGCCCTTTGTAATTAACCGATTCGTTTTGGAGTATTCCACAATTTTGTACCACAACTTTTTCTCGGTGGATGGGCTGTTCATGGCGGGGCGTGCTAGCTGAAGTTTGGACGATGAATCTGATCGTTAGTTAGCGCTGGTTGAAGCTGGTTGCTGCTGTCCATGAGTCCGCTCGAGCCGGTGCACCCTCACACAAATATTCGTGACGGGGGCGCTCGCGGTAAATGAGTAATGGACATCCAATTGATACGGCTCCGGCGCCACTGGTGTGAAACTAGAGGCTGGTTTGGGAGGGAATCTGGGCACAAATCCAGGCTGGTACACGAAGATGAAGGCATGCCGCTGGTGTAGAACCCGTGAGAATCGACTTGGCGCTTATTTGCTGAGAGATGGTATATACAACATCCATTCAACCAGTAGAAGATTACCGGGGACGGATATTTGGAAGAATTACTACCCGCAAGCTTTCGAGAAGAGCAACGAGACGTCGCCCGCACTCTGAAAGGTGGACCTCAAGCGTCGACAATCGTAGATGGACACATGATCGATCAGCGCCTCGTTGTGTATCCAGAGTCGGATCGAAGCAGGATAGAGACGCCGATATCGCCTGATCTCGACATCGGTGCGGGTGAGTAGGCGTTAGCGGCGGTGTAGTGACAGCAAATGACGAAGGTATCGATCAGGAGGACATGGGGGCTCCGCATTTCCATGCGTCCGTGGGGTAATGTGGAACAAACCAGATACGCTGTGGCAATACAAGATCCCGAAATTAAGACTTATAATACATGCAGTGTTTTCGAGCGTCATAGCATGCAAGTGTCGATAACACAGAGTAGAGCAGTGGCGGTCTGTATGTTATTAACTTCCTGGCGCTTGAAACTGAATGTCGTTTTCAGACTCGTTGGGCACGTGCACCGGGGAGCAAGGTTCCGGTCGCCGGGGGCGGCCTCCAGCTATTCATGGACGCCACTGTACAGTCTGTACTATTACCAAACATGAGTCAAGCAGACCCGTTCGACGTCATCAGGTATTGCCTTGGAGATCACACACTGACACTGGCGGGAGTGGGATCCAAAGGTCCGACCCCGTCTAACCATCACTGCTTCGGAGCCTCCTCACTTATTCGAAAGCTCAGGCTGCACTCACTTGTGGCTTACATGCCGGAGTTAATTGTTGATGGATTTTCAGCGTGGGTGTCCATAGACGGGGTGAAGCTTCCTCCATATGGGGTGGAGACCACAACTGTAAAGGGCGTGAAGATGGTCACTGGTTGGATTGCATCCGAGGTCGACAAAGTGAGTCACGCCTGAATTATATATGATTCCCATCTTATTGAAGTGCGAAGGCATTCGAAGTGGGCTATTCGATCCCCGCATATCCGGAAGCATTGGGAGGGGATTTCTACGTTGATGGCATAGGATTTGGGGGGCGCGTTCATAAACTGGGCAAACCCGATAGCCTAACTCGATCATCGAAACGCGTGTCGAATACCATGGCTCGGCCACTGATCTTTTCCAGGACGGAATTCACGGGTGAGTGTTATAGTACCAGATTGTATAATTCGTGCCTTGCTATACCAACATATCAGATGAGGATGCCTATATGAACACAACCCATGATGGCCTTGGTGAAATCACAATTAAGATCCGGGTTGTCGAACCCCTTGGTTATCAAGTGCGGAAATACAACCTCGAGAAGCCAACCAAAATCCATGAGCGCGCGAAAAAGACCATTTCCCACCAAATCACGTCCGAATGCCTTTTCTCTTTCATGACCCAGCTTATTGACTTCGCTTTTAGCTTTGGTAAAGAATTCCTCACTGCGCCCTCGGCGGGAGCTTCCCGAGATTGCATTGATAAACGAGGTGTAATAACTTTCGTTTTCAAGTATCGCCCAAAAGGTGGTTGAACAACTCTAGATCACTATTCGACCCTCCTAACCTTCAAATAATAGATTGTCTCCGCGCAGAGGGCATCATTCCCCCTAACCTCAAGCTAGACACACAGCCACACAAACGGACGGCTGAAGCGCTTGAGCCCAGCATCTCGGGAGATGAAGAAACAGAGGCCCAAACTCAAGACGAGGAATTGCGGTTACGCCAGGAGGAGCTACGGATCCAAAGGGAAAAACTCGAGGTACAAAGGCGAGAGCTTCGGATCCAAAAGGAAGAGATGCAGTTACAAAAGGAGGAGCTGCGGATACAATCAGAAGAACTGAAAGTGCGTTTATTGCGGGCTTTGCTGTGGGTTATGTGCATTTAATGCCGCATGATAGATCCAGCTGGACACTGTCAAGGGCAAAGCCAAGACCCAGCGGAAGGAGGCCAAACTGGAGCCTCAAGAGACAAAGTTGCAAGTGAAGCCAGGGACCATCGACCTCACCTGAACTGCCATTGGGGCGCTTGATTTCAATGTACGATATACAATCTCCTAATTTCTAATCTGTGTAGTATTACCACTATTTTCAATCGATAATATGCGAGAAGTGTGGATTGTTTTTCAACTCGACGTTAGCGTATTTATCTTATTCTATCTCGCAACAGCAAGGTTCCGTGATGCACTTGGATCGGAAACACTCGACATACCCATATTCATTCAGGCGGTCAGGCGCGGCCAGGCGTTGGTTTCAAATCCCAAATTCGTCCGGAACACCTGAATGCACAGCTAGGAAACGGGGGCATGAACAGATCCGTACGGTGCACACAGCACCCCGCCTATAGCCATATGTGGGTGGCCCTACCAACCAGAAAGTAACATGTTAGCGCTAACATACCCGGGCGGGATCTATTATCCCATGTCCGTGTACCTCAGCTCCACAGTTCAGCACTGGAGGACCTGGGTAAATTACTTTATGCAACGGCCTCGCGAGCCTGCACCGCTCCGTAGTTATACTTATATTGTACTCAATGGACTAACTTTGACTTGCTCGGCCCCTGACAATATTGCAATTAAACCAAACAAACGTGCCATAGCGAAAGTTCACTTTGAAACGTTCTGGGTTAAAATATGAACTTCCAATTAATAGTCGGATTGACATACATCTTGGACTGAGCTTAGCATGCTTGGATTCCCTCTCGAACTAGCCTCGAGTGTCGCACCAGTGGCGACGAAGCCACCTCGATTGGATGCACTAGGATCCATTACTACCGCGAGCGTCCCTGCCGCGAAATTCAATTTGTGCGATGGAGCATCCCGTGCGAGCTTATAGCCAATAGCGGACAGGGTTAGCCAGCGCTGGGTAACAGTCAGATTCATTGTCAAATTACACCTCGCCACGGGCACCATCCTTTGGGAAAACGATGTGATGCATAATTGTCAAATACTCCAAAACGGATCGCTCAATTACAAAGGGAACACTGTGCATAGTGGCACCGTCTGTGTCTGTTATCCTTCCTTACCCGCCCGCTGCGCATTAGGCAGGCGTTAAATTTTAATTTCGTCTTTACTGATTTGTTGCAGTTTCCGCTCAACCTCCTCCCGATGCGCATCGAGGAATGGTTGGCTCGCAGTAAAATAAAATCTCTCTTTGGGGTGGTCAGTAGTTGCCGCCCAGAATTCATGGAGAGACATCACACCTGCTCGCACTGTGTGCGAAGATGAGAACTGGCCGAAAGGGCCTGCATCTTCTTTGTATTCAAATTTGACTGCAACTATTTGCATGGTCAAGACGTCATTCTGGAGGCTAGTTGGGATCGACAATGTTTTCAGCTGGTCAGGAGTGGCAGCAAGTTGTATGATGCGTACCCAACATCTGCCACCGTTGTCATCGAATTATTTGCGCCGGCCGAACATTGGCTGAATAGCCCCGGTTCCTGCGCGAGCTGTCGTCGTGACGGGATGGATATGCTACCTTCCCTGACCTCGATGGCAATCCCCATGCCGTTGGCCATCTTAATGATGAGCTTCCCAATGGCACTAGTGCCCGGTGTTCTTCCGAGGTCAACATCCTCTGGCCTAGATAGGGTGTGTTATTCGTGGAGAACTAGAGCATTCATTGAACGCACCCAGGAGTTTGCATAGTCCATCCGAGTTTCGCGATCGCCGAGATGAAGTCGTGGAACCACGACCGTGACTTGTCTTTAGGATCCGGGTCGCTTGCGGTGCGCGATGCAAATTCGAGGGTATTAGTGATATCTCGCTGGTGGGATATATTGAAGGATGACCACTGCTGATCTCCACGAGAAAACGCACCTTGTTCTCACTAGAAAGGCCAGCGGCGGCTTCGAGAGCAGCCAGATCGGAGAAGGCATAATTGCCCAGGACCGCGCCACCAATGAATTCTTGGCTCATGATCTCTCTAAGAGTCCCTCAGCTTCAGCTTGAGAATGAGAGTGAATGTAGAGTTCAATCGTACCTCGGACACGATTAACCCAGGTACTTATAGAGTCTTCTGCCTATCTGAGCTGGTAATACAGATACGCTCATCCTCATGTTTGTCGATTATCTATTATCGACTGTCGATCGTCCACCAACAGCTCCTCACCTTTGCATCCCCTGCCGCAACAACCCGGTTATAGCTAATGGGTGATTGTTAGATCCACTTCTAGAAAATCCAACTCAGCCACGGTGTTTAGTTTTGGAGCGTGTACAAATAGATCTAGTCTACATACATCTGGTACTGATCTGGAGCGTGATCTCGATCACAATCTTTGATGGAAGTTCACTAGCGCTGTTGGGCGTTGGGTGATTCTGCCCGCCTGTCAGTGTCAGTGTGCTGCTGCCTCACCACCCTGACACCGTGCAAATTTCGAGGGTTCGCGCCCCACCGCGAACGGCCCAGCACCATGGCATTACCAACTTATGTAGACTAGATTTATCTGTACATGCTCCGAGACTAAACGCCATGGCTGGATGTTGTTGAAGTAGGTCTGAAGATCACCCGTTAACTGTAAATCTTTGCGAAGATCGGGTTCCCGTTGCATCCCGATGTCCAGGCTATAAGAGGGGGTGGTGCCGGTACGCACGTGAATTGTGAAGCCGGAGACCACCGACCTTACCTGAACTGCCATTGGGGCACTTGATTCAATGCGCGATATACAATCCTAATCTGTGTAATATTTTCAGTCGATAATAAGCGAGAAGTGTGGGTTGTTTTTCTTGATTTTATCTCTTTCGGGCGGTCAGGAGCGGTGAGGCGCTGGTTTCAAATCCCAAATTCATCCGGAATACCTTAATGCACAGGTAGGAATAAACAGGTCCGTACGGTGCACCCCGCCTATAGCCATACGTGGATGCGCCTACCGACCAAGTAACATATTAGCGCTAACATGCCCGGGCAGGATCTATTATCCCATGTCCGTGTACCTCAGCTCCACAGTTCAGCACTGGAGGACCTGGGTAAATTACTTTAGGCAACCGCCTCGCGAGCCTGTACCGCTCCGTAGTCATACTTATATTGTGCTCAATGGACTAACTTTGCCTTGCTCGGCCCCCGACGATATCGAAATTAAACGGCAAACGTGCCATACCAGCACACTGGAGGCGTTAGCTCCCTCGAGTTTCGCACCAGCAGCGGCGGACCCACGTCGATTGGATGCACCAGGATACATTACTCATCTACCGCGAGTGTCCCTGCCGCGAAATTCAATTTGTGCGATGGAACATCCCGTGCGAGCTTGTAGCCAACAGCAGCCAGAAATTAGCCAGCGCTGAATAATGATCAGATTCATTGTCAAACTTTTAGCTGGAACACCTCGCCACGGGCCCCATCCTCTGGGAAGAGGATGTGATGCATGATTGTGGAATACTCCAAAACGGATTGCTCAATTACAAAGGGAACATGCATAGTGGTACTGTCTGTGTCTGTTATCCTTCCTTACCCGCCCGCTGCGCATTAGGCAAGGCGTTAAATCGGGAGGTTTTCGATATAGTCCTCAGCCATTTGGTACAGTCTCCGCTCAACCTCCGCCCGATGCGCATCGAGGAATGGTTGGTTCGCAGTAAAATAAAATCTCTCTTTGGGGCCGTCAGTAGTTGCCGCTTAGCATTCATGGAGGGACACCGCACCTGCTTGCACTGTGTGCGAAGATGAGAACTGGCCGAAAGGGCCTGCCTTTTCCGTGTATTTAAAATCCACTCCAACTAACTGCATAATCAAGACACCATTCTGGAGGCTGGTTGGGATCGGTGATGCCTTCAGCTGGTTAGAAGTGGTAAGCTGTGTGGTGCGCACCTAGCATCTCCCATCGAGAACGACCGGCGATTTGCGGAGGCCGACGATTGGTCGAATAGCCCCGGGTCCTGCGCGAGCTGTCGCCGTGTCGGGATGGATATGCCACCTTCGTTGACCTCGATGGCAATCCTCATGCTCTTGGCGATCGTAGTGACGAGCTTCCCAATGGCGCTGGTGCCCGGTGTTCTTCCGAGGTCAACATCCTCTGGCCTAGGCAGGGTGTGTCATTGGTGGAGAACTAGAGCATCCATTGAACGTACCCGGGGGTTTGCATAGTCCATCCGAGTTTCGCGATCGCCGAGGTGAAGTCGTGGAACCACTCCCATGACTGGCCCTCAGGAGCCAGAGCGTATGCGTTGCGTGATGCGAATCCGATAGTATTCATGATATCTCGCTAGTTTCATATATTGAAAGATGGCCACTGCTGATCTCTACGAAAAAACGCACCCTGTTCTCACCAGAAAGGCTGGCGGTGACACCGACAACAGACAGATCGGAGAAGGTATGACTGCCCAGGACTGCGTTATTGATGAATTCTTGGCTCATGATCTCTCTGATCCCTCAACTTCAGCTTTAGAATGAGAGTGAATGTAGAGTTCAATCGTACCTCGGACATGATTAACCCACCTACTTATAGAGTCCTCTGCCTGGGCGTATCTGAGTTGGTATTACTTGACTCGGATACGCTCATCCTCATGTTTGTCGATTATCTATTATCGATTATCGACCATCCACTTCACATTTGCACCTCTTCACATTTGCACCCCCTGCCTTTCGTAGATGCCCCCTTCCCATACTATGGGGCCTATCCACACGTTTATCGGTTATGTGTTATCGATTGTCGACCATCCAACAAGCTTTGTACCCCGTGCCTTTCATAAGTCTGCACCCCTTTCCTATATGGGACTCAACTGCATTATGGCATTCAACGTTCCTAGTCAAAAGATGCACCCACATGAACAACTCACCTCAACCGTATCTCACCCTCCTAGCCGCGGCTTGAAATGGTAGCGAAAGGAAAACTTGCCTATGTCCCAGCGGACCCGTAATGTAAACCTAGAACCTGTAATAGTATCCAGGTTTTTGAGATATTTCCAGCGATATCAGAGTGTATTGGTTACGACATCTATTGAGAATTTTGAGTAAAGACTGTTGGGAATCACGTGTACGCGCCCAGCGTGTATAACGCGTCCTCCCTCAATACGTACAATTCTCTTTCATATTATTCCTTTCATATATTCTCTTTCATACATAATGCTATATATACGACCCAAGTACATACACATACCCTCAGTCGATTATACCGTGACTGAGGGTGAGCCGCTCTTACTTATAATACTTAGACGCCATACTAATTACCGATTAGATTGTTCTATCTAATCTATAGGTACATACAAACAAATATAGTCGATTATACCGTGACTGAGGATTGTTCTATCTAATCTATAGATCAGGTTTTAACAAAGACTCATGACTTGTTCAATAATTTCGGGGCTGTGGAGCAACCTCCGCTCCGGTGATTTGTTCGATGGCTTGCGGTGGGGCCTGAGTGGAGCCATGTTTGTGAGCGAGAAACGTGCCGAAACTTGATGATCAATGTTGGTATAAGTGTAAATTTTGACTAAATAATACCCTCTATTTCCGAGCGCCACAACATATGTCGACAATTGTGAAATGATCGATCAGCGCCTCGTTGCGCATCGGGAGTCGCGGGACAGAAACGCCGATATCGCCTGATCTCGACATCGGTGCGGGTGAGTAGGCGTTAGCGGGCGGTGCAGTGACAGCAAATGACAATGGTATCGATCAGGAGGACATGGGAGCTCCACATTTCCGTGTGTCGGTGGGGTAAAGTGGAGCAAACCCACAACCCTAGCAACTACCAAAAATAAGCCCATCACACAGCCTCAGACGCACTGCGGCAAGGTTATGATGCAAGGTCCTGAAATTGAAACATATATTCCAACAGCACGAGCAAAGAAGGATGTAGCATATAACTCATCATAAGTCTGTAAACGAGTGACCAGACATGGCAAGCGGAAGGGGAGGCATACGAGTAAGTAGGCAACGAGTAAATCGGGCTATGTAGGGCGAGTATACAGATATAAGTTCATTGATAAGGCGACGCGCGGGCTGGCCGTGGCTCGGTTGTATTGTAGTGTATAGGCCCGGTGCGGAAAGGATAGCTTTCTAGAGAAGCGGGTGCGAACCAAGTCGCTTTTGTATTTTAGGCGAGTGGGGAGGAGAGTGATAAATAACAAAGCCGAAGTGCTTTACAGCTCGAGTGCGCTGGCGTTGCGCCACCGGTCCACGTCGACTGGCTGGGACTCCATCTTGAGCTGCGGAAGCAGCACGGCGGTGGGTACGCTTACGGGCGGGGCTGGTGGAGCGACGACCGGCTCTTCAATCTTGCAAGTGCCCTTCTCAAGATGATACTTGAGGCCGTTGGGGTTTAGGTACGACTTTGTGCAGCCCAATGTCTATAGTGGCATTAGCTGGGTAGGCAAAGGTAGAACATAATACATACCGGACACCTGTAGGCCTTTTCTCGCTCACGACGCCGCTTGGGCTCCTTGTCCTTGTCCTTGTCTGACGAGGTGTCCTTGCCTCCAGCAGGGGTGGCATCAGGGCCAAGGACGAGCGCCATATTCTTCCCTTTGCCCTTGGCGGGGGAGAGGGGGGAGTGGGAGTCACGGGCCCGGACGCGGCGGGGCTTCTTGGCGGGGAGTGGCACTGGGGGCGCCGAGATGGAGGGAAGGCCGGAGAGGGCAAAGTACTCGTCAGCATCAACGGGAGCAGCCCACCAGGCATCGGCAGGCGGGTGTGCGGCAGGATCCGGAGAGGCGGAGGGGGAGGAGGTCGCGGTCCGGAAGCAGAGCTCGAGGTCGGGGATCGGCGAGGGCGGGGTGTAGTCGTCGAATGCAAAGTCCGAGGGGAGTGGGAGGGGCGTGGGAGAAGTGGGGAGGAGGGGTAGGAGTTTGTATCGGAGGATGAAGACGAATATGATGGCGACGACGGGGGAGGCGTTGGAGAGTAATCACGCAAGTCCAAATCAACAACACTGGTCGCTACATCAACGTCTGGAGTAGAGCCCGGGTGGACCCGGTCGACGTGGTCAAGCAGCGCATGGAGATCCCGTAGCGACGTATTGCAGCAAGTGTAGTTGGAACACTGCCCTCTCGGTTAGCACATCAACGATAAACCAGGCATGGAACTCACAAATGCTCGCTCAAGCGACGCAATATATGTGTACGGGTGCTCGGTAGAGTAGTCGGTGGCCATGGTGGATGGATTGAAAGAGTGGTGTTGGTTTAGAAACGAAGGAGAAAATAAGGAAGGCCGAAAAGGCTAGCGATAAAACCAGGAACGATAGCGGCCTTGCCTGGACAGGGTAACTGACACGACGCAAATTTTCAGAGAACCGGAAGCGATCTGCGGGAAGGGAAATAAAGACAGAAAACAAACGGTCGTCGAAGACAGCGATGGGAGTTGAGAATGTTAGATATCACTCCGATCCGCGCTCCTCGCCAGTTTTCAATCTTCTCAGCCGCACTGCTCTCTCTTCGGAGAATGTTGTCACTTTTCAAACCCCGTCCCTTGACAACGGGGGTTCCCGCGGCCGACTTTGCACCCGTTCCCCGGGCACAGCCCGTATATAGTATTTTCTCGGTCCCCAAATTCTTGATCCGGGCCAATACTCACCGAGTCCATGCACGGAGGTCAACGGGGACTCGTGTTACCCGGAACCACGCCATATTGCAAAACATGCTCTTTCGATTAAAAAAAAAACGATACGTATTATATGCGTACAAAAAACGGGTAGAAGGACAGTAAAGCAGTATCCTCAAACGAATGATAAAAGTCTCTTTTGTACGCATGTCTAGGAAGTGTTGTAATCAATCAATCAATTAGATATAACAAGAGAATCGGGGGTTCTTGGGTCCGGTCGAGCCAACTATTTCGTAATATCATCAGTCACATTAGATCATACAGGG